>JAEMON010000004.1:32580531-32594491 GCA_030264115.1 Lygus lineolaris
GCTCGATTCCAAAGGTTCATTATTGAAAATAATAAACCTATACGGTACTTCATTTTTAAAGGTCAAAGAGTTGAGCCCATGGATTGAGTAATGGATTATATTATCGCAGCGATGGATGTGGAACTGGTTAAACCTTGATAGTTGAACTCATATTTTTGACGAGTATAATAAAAAAACCACCCAAGCGCCAAAATTAAGAAAATAGAGTTTCGTGTATCAATAAATTCAACCTGATGAGTACTTTAGGATTTTTTTGTTTTTAGCGCCCTCTATATTTTTTTTTTAGAACTGGGGTCGGAAAATTGCTTGTGCAAAACGTTTTGAAGAACTTTGTGAGTGGCGACTCGAGCCAGTCAATATTATACACGTTGGTGAAAAGGTGGAGGATACTTATCACCATTCGATGACATTGCCATTACATCACCATATTTGACATACTTTGGACAGAAAAGAGGTGTGCACATGCTAGGAAACATGCTCTCGGTTTTATAATGTAGATGTGTAGTATACTCGTAATTTAGTGATGGATCGGATGTTATATAACTACGAGGATTCAATAACTCGTACTTTAGGATGGCTGGATTCATATTCAAATTTCCAACAGTTCCCCTATTCCAATTCTTTTAAAACATTTCTAATCAGAGGAGGAACTACGCGAAAAATGAGGTATTAAAATGCGATTCGATCAGGAACATTTTCTTGTTCCTCCGACTGGCAATATTCCCACCGGCATCCACCTTATTCTCTCACAGGATGAAGTGGAGAGGAAAAGGCGTTTTGATCTATGCGCCTCTGGAAGGTGTGGCAGTGACAGATGCCGGGCTGCCCTTGTCGAGAAAAAGGACCTTACAGCCCCCTCTGCGAGTTTTTCGGGCTTCAAGGCACCAAAGAGCAGAATTCGAAGCCCGCGAAGAACTCGGGAAGGTTGGAAACAAACAAGGGTTTCCACCTTCATCTTCTCTTTCTGGAGCAATTATAAAAATCCTCGTCTCGGAGACGTAATCCTTCTCCTCTTCCTTTAAAGCTGGGTCGTTCCTTAAAGACGTCCGAGGTATCTTCGGGTACGTCATTGTGTCGGAGAGCTTCTTAACGTCCAGCGCCTCAGGGGCCAGAGGTGGAAGGTGTTTTTTATTTTTTTTGTGTGAAGCTGCAGAGACTTTAACGTTGGGACCAACAGTGGCTTCCAGGTAGCCTTCTTTGAATGCCTTTCTTGGGACCCCTATTGACATCGTCTCCAGCCTCTCACTCATTCGCACCCTAATTGACGGCACTTTATCGTTAAATTAGAGCAGTTTACAGGAATCGTGATCGCACTGACTTCGGTTCACTCTCACCTAGTGTGAAACATTAGGAAAAAGCTATCTAATTTCCTAAATTGAGTATAAACTCAATCACTATTCTCCAGTTAATAAGTAATGAATATGTTATTCAATCTGGAATCCTTTGATGACAACTCCACATTGGGGAATTTCTATTGGGGCTGCGGGAGTGAGTTCGAATGCCAACCTGAACTACAGTAGAACCTACTGTCTCTGCTTTCAGTGGGAAGGATCGTCTACTTTGGTATATAAACGTAGAAATTCTATTAAAGTGGGATAATTAATTAGTAAGTCAGTACTTACTATTTATAGATACAAACCAATTTGAAAGTGAAGGAAATTCACTTATTGAATTATGAAAGCAATAATTGATTAAGGGCCGTTTTATCAATTCTTTAGTTTAAACTCCAAGTAGGTAGCTAGTCACTGATTAACGATAACCAGAGATTTTAACTAGTCGGAGTTTGGAATGCGTTTATCAATCACTGCATGGATACTAAATCAATCAAAGCAGCTGGTTAGCTAGTCAGAGTTTTAGCTTGGGGAAAACAATGCTACCACTACAATTTGGTGAAAATCCCGCAAAAATAAGGCGCAACTCTGAGAGGTGGACTATGTTTCCATGGTAATATGGTAATATTTATGATCACGTTATCTCCTATCCTATGTTAGCGACGAAATCATGTGTTTTTAAGGTCTAACCTCTTCTCTTTGTGTGCATAATGAATGAGAAACTGGAAACCCATGAAAAAATGATGCTGATGAAATCTTTTTATCTATAAGCAAATTACTCCTTCACCAGGTGGCAGGTAGGTACCTACGAAAAAAATGGAAGGTAGGTTGTTCTGAATTCTCATATGGATAAAAATCTCTTTTGCCCGGGGGTCAATCTAAAACGTTGTCCGACTCGGCCAGATGTCACGATGATTTTATACATACTTTCAAATAAATAGGTACCCACTTGGGTATAATCTTTATCTAGGCAAAATCGGAAGATGAATTCCTATAAGTAGGTAATATAATTAGGGAAGTACCTAACTTCATTACATTTTGAGTAATAAAGATCGCATTCTCCAACGTTCATGATCGTTTGTACTCGTAGGTACTCGATAATGCATATCCACTAACTTTACTGGTGCTGACCTTCATTTTCCTGACACTGCTGAACTCCGTAGGCAAAATAACTTGTTTGGAAAGATTTGTTACGGATATTATAATTATTATTGAAGGGTCATTTCGGGAGATCTCCAGGGCTACCCCGTGTGATCTGTAACTTCCAAGAAACGCGTAGTAATTTACCTACCTGCATTTTATCGTCTGACAAATCCGAATCCCTATCTCCAGTGAATACATAAATCAGAATCTATATTACAATAATGTATTATTTGAATGGAAGATCCGCGAAACTGGCACTGATATGGGAATGGAAATAGTACAGAAATTACAGAATACGAAAATGCAATATGGCTGCCAGCAAATCAGAGTTTGACTAGGTAGTTAAATTATAACTAGAGCCTCGAATCTCTAGTTAAAGATAATCACTGATTAGGGATAGTCAGCTGCTAGAGTGAATTGATAAACGGGTAGGTATATGTGAAAGAGAATCAGAGATTTGACTTAGTCAGACCTTAATCGGGCTTGCAAATGTGATTAATAAACCGGCCCTGAAGGTATCAAATAAGTAAAAAACAAGTTGGAGCTTGGTGATTGATTACTCTTTATAAATAGGTTTAATCCGTTTAAAAATTCCTAATGACCCTCATCTGTAGGCTAATATTCTGATGGTCGCAAATCGCGTTGAAACCTGAGTACCCACATAATTTTTCAGCCTACATACATGCGCACCTTGCATAATGCTTCAACCTACAATATCTAGAGAGGAACCATGTAGCTGAAAAGCTCTGAGGACTATTACGAACATATATCGAGAAAAAAACAAGCACAAAAAACTCAAACAATGCTGTAGATCTACGACCAGTAAACATTTTTCCGAACTTCCTAAACCACATTTTCCAAATACGAAGTTCTAGTTGTCCATGTCACTCTTTGATTCCTTACTCTCCCAGTTCTCTCTCAGTTAGTTTCAAAAAACAGAAAAACGACACTAGACATACCAAACCTACCTGAAAATTTATTCCACCGACAATAGAGTGCATTTCCATGTCTCTTCACCCAACCCCAGTTTTATTGTATGGTTTTGAACCCCGCGTAGTTTTTACAGATTGAAAAATGAAACCACGTAAGGCTCGTTAGGTCGTGTTGAAACATTTTTCGAGACCCTCGATTTTTTCCTGTTTTATTCGAAACTCTGTTTCGGAATGCACGGACGGATTCTCGGACCTTTACAGCCAATAAAGTGGATGCCCCACGGAATCAATCGTTTTCCGAGTCCAACTCCATTCTTCGGGAATTCTTTCGGTTGGGCTCAGAGCTCAACTTGGAATAATAATTGGTAAACATTATTTTCCGCGGCCATCAAGAAATCCCAACAGGCTGCACCCTCTCTCTCTGCTCGGAGTACACCAGTAGCCATCAAAAGTTCTTATTCTTTTTCTGATACCGACCCCTGCCACCGGGTTTCTGACAAGACCAGGAGTCTTCTGGCTAATGCTTTTCCTCCCCTAATTATCATGTAGATTATTCCAAGGACCTTTTAACGTTTTGAAGACCATCTACTCTTCCTCGGACTTCTTCGTTTGGACCAGGTCTTTTAATTAGATAAGTGTACGCCTAGATTAAGCTCATCAGGTTCTCTCATTAATGCTTGTTTTCTACCTCACTTTTCTAGATAACACCTTCAAGACGCGATATCCTGGTTCAAGGATCTCCTGCGTGGGAGAAAAGTAGTAGTCAAACACTTTTATTTTTAATTGAGTCTGATTGTACCGTCTCATTAGAGTTAGATTTTTTGTTTCAGTTCTACCGTTGAGACGCAGGAATTGTTTTAATCACTAACTTTCTACTATATGTGCCAATTTAAGGTGAATGAATGGGGCGTGAGTATTCTGCGATAGCCTATAACATAGCCAGGAACTTATTCATAATTTTGCAAAAAAACATCAAAATCGATGTTGCCGTTCGAGCGTGATTGAGTCACAAACAACCAGACACAGAATTATACATAGATATTGCAATTTATGGGCCAATATGATACAAAACTTCAATCATGGATGGGCCCCCAAGGAAATCTGATAATCACGGAAAATACAGTCAACCTATTGCATAACCAGACTTTTCATTAATATTGTAAGAAGGACGGCATACGGACGGATTTTTTTTATTCGATTTTTGGATTCTACGTAGTACCTTGAAACGTAAAACATCAAATTTTGAAGGGTGGGTGGGGGGTTAAAAAAATTTGTTTTCGTGCTCGATTCCAATGGTTCATCATTGAAAATAATAAACCAAAAGCGTCTACTCCTGATTCTCGCATGCTTGACAGGTTTGAAGGAGATGTGCTTCGTGATCGACCTCAGGTCACTTACTTTTCAATCCGATGCGTACCAACACTTCAGGCATGTATAGAAATAATACTAGGTACCAAGGGTTGCTAATTGATTGATCAATCACTATCATGGAGATACCAAGTTACGCCACTGAACAGAATCAGGAAATGAAGGACGCACTAGCAATGACGCGCTAAACTACTTACTTCTGATTCTACTTACTTATGTACTTACATTATCAACTAATTCCGTAAATTAGTCGATAATGGTAGCACATCCATCAAGTTCACATCTAAAAAACTGCTAATTAATAAAATCTTTCCCAAGAAGTCTGTAAGGAATGGAACGAATATTCAGGGACTTTGTAGTTCTATCACTAGCTATGTACAAATGTAGAAATAGAAACTACCTACTCAGAGATTATTGTTGAAATAACATAAAAACACTTTTCAATTATTGCTAGAGAGGAGATTCAGATACATTGCTACAGAGGAGACAAAGAGTTTGAAGTCCAAGAAATCCAAGAATCCAAGAAAGCTATGAAATTATTTTATATAAACAAGCACCCAACACAAAAATGTGCACCGAATGTTCTTATAAGAATATACCAACTTACTTACTTTTCATTACAGTTCAATGATCCACGGCAGTAGTAAGTATGAAGAGCGCAAGAAACAAAATAATGTAAGGCATTAAGGCTAAGTCTCCCAGGTTTAGTTTTAAAAGTCGCCACCACGTAGAGTCTTGAAATGATAAAATTTTACTTATCAATTAGCTCTTGAACGGGAACCCGGATTTGAGATTGGTAAACGCAATTCTGTATTATATTATACTGTATTACATTACAGTATCAAATAAGGTAATTGAATTTCTTTCATTAGTATGAAATAAGGTAATTGAAGATTTTTTTTTTTCGTTAGCGTAAAATAGAGTAATTGCAATTTTTTCGTCAATATTGAGGTACCTACATAACATTTTGATTATAAAGAAAATCAGGTTTGAGGCAAAATTTGGAAAACCCGTTAAATAAACGACCCTGAGGGTAGATATATATCATCATAATGCTCATCAAAGTTTAAAATTTAGTTACAATCTCATAAGCTTTAGAAATTTACTCAGTCCACTAATTAGTTGGTAGGGTATTTTGTTCAACAAATAGAGGCTGCTACCCCCAGCTCGAGATTGTCATCTCTTGAAGGGTATTAGGCATACAACCATCAAGTGGATACCCACCAATACATTTTTAGTATTAGATTAACGACGTATTAATTTTCAACAAAAAAATGTATGTTGTTTTTTCAATGAAGATGTCTTGGAAAAAAATAAAAATTAAAAGCTGCAGCTGAGATGAAATCGGCCGAGAATATACCTTCTCAATTTTTCCGAGCTTGAAAAAGCGTTTGAAACCCAATGAAATTAACCAACTGATAAATTGCCTGATTGTGCTAATGAAGCGGCCCCCGTTCTTACGTAACGTATTTCAGGAATCGGCGACGGGTTTCGACTTCGTTAAGGCCATCTTGTCAACACCTTCATTTCTTGCCAGAGAACTAATCCGAAACTGCCAATAATTACAGAGCCGGTATTCGATCAACCCATAAGCATCAATCACCAGTCAATTAAACTTGCGGTGCGGGAAAAAATTGTATAATTATCGCCTCGAAAGACGAGAGGTGATACAAGTCGCGCCCCAAGTTCCCTACTAGGAACAAACGTCAATCGAATTCATCGAGCCCCCTACCTTGACCGACATTTTCAAAACTCTGATAGAAGGTTATTATAATTTTATTACGATCAGAAAATTGCTATAATTAGACTGAAATCACTGGATTCGGTTCAAACACTGATGTGGTGAAATTTAAAATGGGGCTGTTCTGGAGGATCAAGCACCTACCTGGATTAAACCCCAGAGCTATTTTACACCCTCTTATGCGGTTGGGTGAGACCAATAACAACTTCGGCGGAAATTTGCTGCAGGAAATCGTGTAATATTACTACCTGAGTGCCAATAATGTCGTTCTGGACCACTTTAATTATTAACTGTGGTAGGGGCGTTGTTGAGTACTCTCTTCTTGATTCCTACTAGAGTTACCTATCCTACTAAGTACTACCTACTTATATTTACTTTATGAGTATGTATAGAGGGTGTTCCATGGGACATCCCCCTTCCACCCTACCGTTTTCCTTAGGACAAGCGTTAGAATAAAATTTCAAATGGTGGTTTTTAAAATTTCAAATCCCTCCAATATTGTTTACGTAGTCACCTAGATCTCCAATCCAAAATCAAAATTTCATGAACATTTCAAAAAAGTAGCAATGTTGAATGGTAATGATAATTTTTTTTATCCAAGCCTCAAAATTTCCAATTTTCATGAACTTCATTGGGTTTTTTTTTTTAAAGAAAAGTCGAAACATTTTCATGAAGTTTTGATTTAGATTTGACATATACGTAAAAAATTAAGGGGAGTTACCATTTCAAACATTTATCCAACTCACTTCCTGAAGAAAATAGAAGAGGAGTGGGGTGACGAGAGACACATCGATCGGCATCAGACCGGCATCGAACTTCCACGGTAACATGATGACATTATGCTAGTATCAGTCACATCAGTCAAAAATAATATTTTTCAAACACTGGGAACTCCACTGCAGAACCCTCGTTGTGTATAGGTTCACAACGGACTGAGCAGAAGCAGAAAATTTAATAAATTATAGAGATAACATTACTATTCGGAAAAGTTCTGTTTCCGTTTAATAATAGAATACTATACTATAATTGATAGAAAATCACTGCAACATATTGCCCTACCAATGTGCTTTGAAGGGAAATAGGTGGAGTGTTAGGTGGTGCTAGGTATTTTGTACAGTTAACTTCTATGGTATCTAACTACATAATTTTATAAAAAAGAAAACACCTCTGTCTGAATTAATCAATATGCCATTCAAAAAAAAAAAAAAAACGAAAAAAACAACAAAAAAAACAAGAGAGACAAGCCGGGTTCCCGCCATTCTTGGTAATGCCAGAAACCTGCCTTTTTTAAATTTATCGAGTACACCTCCTTGACCCGGTTATACCCGTTGATATCGGTGCCTCCAGGAAACTTATCGATCGGAATATTATTTATATGCAAATGCTCGCCGAGTAACAAGGTGGGTAAATATATGGGCACAATTATAAATTCTTTTCGAGATTCGTTATCGTAAGGCGTCGGAGGGTACCTGCGCGACTTTCCAGCAATTGCGCCATTGGGAAGTTGTCACTCGGGATATTATATTGATCAGGGTGCCGGTAGCTGGTCGCCGATCGTTCGGCCTTTGGGGCCAAGATTTCTACACGATTGAGCAAGGAGGTTCAATTTGTTAGAATCCAAAGCCCTTTTAACTAGAGAAAGGTTAACGCTGGTTCAATACGCTATTGACGTGGAATGAGATTTGCTGCTCGGGAATAACAACGACGAGGGAGAGGAATCGATAAAGTTACGCAGTAAATCAGTAATGAATCGTCGAGTCGTCGCCAACTTGGATATCTTCTTGTTTGTGGATACGGTATAACAACGTTCTGAAATGTCATAGTAGTTGGTAGGAACCCATAATCGGTAGCTTAGTTGCTTGAAATCGTATCAGTAATCTCAAATAGATCGGAAGCACAAAATCAATAATAAAGAGGCCATTTTCGCTTCGGTGTAGGTTTTTTAAAAAGTGTGAGAAAAAAGTTTCGGCACGTATCATGAGCTAATGAGCGAATTTTCGATTTTTGTACTTTAATTCTTCAACATAAGTAATAATTTTGTTGTTGATATTGCTGATATGATTGCAATTCTTCAAAGAATATTCTATTGACTAACTCCCGCTCGATTCCTCTGAACCATACCCCAACATCTTATATGGAGGAATTTCAAAGCCGATTTACGAGCCGGGAAAAAGATAATTAATTCAATAACACATCATTTTCATACGGCTCGACCCATTGAATATTCAACGGGTCTCGAGAGGTAGAAGAGGGACTTCTTCAGTGAAACAGAAGGCCAATTTTCTTGAAGAGGAACATCAGAGCGCTCGAACGATAGAGCGGATAAAATACTTTAGCAACCCAGCCTTGATGTCTAATTGATCCTGATTAGAAGAGTTGAATCACGTTTGCTACATGAATATTCATCTACGAAGTTCAAGCCTCGTTTTAGACGTTTTTATTTTGGAGAAAACCAAGTGGAATTCAATGCGTCGACAAACAAAGTGATGATTGGTCAGCTGAAAATTATGTGTAATTATTCCTAATCGCCCCAAGGCCCAAGGTAAACGATTATACCTAACAATAAAAGCCAGCAGGATCGATTGAGGCCAAGATGGTTGGGAACTTGATACACCGTGATTATATCAGTTGGACATAGATACTAGTAGTCTTTTAGGGAATTTAAAAATTGAATTACACGTTATAGCTCACGCAATTTAATAACAAAGATTTCGATGAGCAGACTTTTGTCAAGAGGGATAGAAGAAGAAGAACAAAATGATTCGTTCTTTTCGTTCTTCTTTCATTATTCAGAAGAGTCTCCTTTTCGAAATTTTGTTGCATTAATGATACCTAAATAAAAATAATACGACGAAAATAAACCTGATAAACCCGACCCTCAACTTGATCATGAGTGAAAAACAGGAACTAAAAAGATCGCAATTTTGATAATATAAATATTAATATTAAAAATGAGCAAGTTTGTGGAAAGACTAATAGTTAAATTCACAGAATAAAAAATAATCTAGCTGTGGCGTTTCTTTTTCCATTCAGGTATCTTTTCGATCGGTATAAACGTAGAAGAACCTATTGTGTACGTAACCACCGAAATATCAATAAATAAATTCGGTTATAGTTAAAAATACTCTGCCAAGTTGAAATGGCAAATAGCTTCCTCGCATCCAAGAAAATTTGAAAAAAAAAAAAAAAAAAAACAGTCGGTAGACCTACGGTTCTACAGTCAGATCATTTAATAATGATTCATTTTACGCCATTCAACTCCGAAGCGTAACAACGAACATTTCATCTTAACATCAAATACAAACAAACACAACCACCTGGTTTCCCTAACAATCGAAGGTGCGATATTTTCTCCGTAACGCTTTTTTATGTCATGCCGGGAGAAAAATTAAACCGTCCTGTTAATTATTAAATGATAGAATTGTGTAAGTTCAAAACTCTTGGTCGTGTTGATATTTGTCAGTTTATACCTAATGTCAACGTAAATTTAAAATAAACAAAGGTTCATTATTGAAAATAATAAACCAAAAATTGGGAGTTCAAAACTCTTAATCGTGTTGCTGTTTGTCAATTTAGACAAATGTCAACACAATCGTGAACCAAATTTACGTTAGTGCATGCGTAGAGCGTTCCGTTGATTCAATCACTATGAAATTCATATGGGCTCTCCAGGGCCAATTCCTGAAAATTTGAACTAAATCGGATTAGAACTCTGGAGAACATTGCTACAAGGAAAAAAAAAGAAAAGCGGACAGACAAACCGACAGGCACGGAACCGAATTTGTTCAGAAAGCTCTGAAATGAAAAATGCAAGTGGAAATTTCAATTTTGGAGAACAACATTTTTTTTTTCGATTTTCAAAGTGAAAACAATGCTTCCGCTACCTTGGTAGACTCGGAGCAAAAACGGCACCCAGCCTTTCAGGTTTCTATCTATTGTATTATTTTTCATGCATCTAGCATGGTATTCGCAAATGAAACTTGAATTGAAACACCTGAAATTCAGCTGTCAATGATGAACAGTCGCCCTTCTTCTTCATATCATTCCCTTCGATGGTTTTCAGAACTGTCTTTCTGAAACATAATCAGATTCCATTTGGGTGATTATGACAGGTGCTTGGCCAACTTTAGGGGGTCACGGAAGCTACTTACAGGCTGATGCGTCAGTACTTTTCCCGACGCCACCTTTCACTAGGTAGGAACTCAGTAATGACCAATTATCTCACCAGAGTCGATTTAGCTTCATGTACTCGCAATTTCCTACAAACTATATTTAGCTGGCCCGTCTGGCCCGAAACTGCCGCTTACTGCTGTTATCTTTCGAGTAATCGTCCGTCAGGTGGTTCTGTATGGAAGGCAATTTCGGTCAGTGAGTATAAAAATGTCTTCACATTTTCTTTCACAATCGTGCGTTCAGTTCGTTGTTTGTTCCGAGATGACTGGAAACAGCTTACAATTCTATTTGACCCTGAATCGGGTAGGGAGAAAAGGAGGTTGTATTCTCTACTTTTTCGACTTTGCAGGGGGTGTAAAAGGAAACGGAAACCTTCAAAACTTGGATTTAAAAAATCCTCCAACCATCGCGAATCGATTCTCGGGTTAGCATAACAAGCTCATTTCGCTTTAGACATTTTGTCCCTCAGCCTCTGCTTGTCTCCGTCTGACATGGAACAATGTGAAGAAATTTAGGGTCCGAACATGCTTCTCAAGGGGTTGCTCATTTCTGATATTATTGAACGATTTGCCGCAGGGAAACAGCCAATGCTAGAAGAATTCGGACTGGCTTCATTCAGGTGAATCGTTCCGATTAGTCACGCCCCTTTCTACTCGGACGGAACAAAGAAAAATAATTATGCGGCACGTTCGGGTTTGACTATGCTTCGGCGGTAAAGTACAAACGCTGTCTAACACAACTGAAGGCAAGGAGCATTGGCAAAACAAAGTTAATATAAAATGAAAAGAAAAAAAAAATCACAATACTAGCCGGCTTTATCGTGCATTGCAAGGGTCCAAATATTATAATTGTCATCATACTAGGAAAAACATGTTGACCAAGCAAACGCAAAAAGAAAGATCACTGGAAAAACAGCAGCTTTTTGAATCTAGGAACCAAATTTCATCGTAATACGTACGATGAACGGAAGAGAAGTGTTACACTCATCCAGCTGATCTAGTTTGCTCTCAACCTTATTCAAATGTCACCAGAGGGCTGAATGCCATATTTCACCACTCTCAACAGAAAAGAAGCACGCCCAGCTGATTCGATTTCCTCCCAACCTTATCCATGGGGCCCACAACAGGCTGAATCCCAAATCGGATGTGCACAATAATTTATCTCAATATAACGAGATTGATTGGTTATAATAATACACTCTCAAGCCGGAAAACTCATCGCTATGTGTATAGGTACCTAAGCAGATAATTATCGAAGGACTATTTTCCTGATGAGAAATTTTGAATATTATCCACGTGTCACCTCTTGTTAGCCCTTAATTAAAACAAGAACGCGCCTCTTCAGTTCATGAAGTTTGCATGCACTCTTTTGAAATAAGTCTTATTCATTTTTCTGGGGAACGTTTTGTTCAAGGCGTTTGGGGTATGATTGTTTGCAGCACAAAAGCCTGAAAGCTTGAGAAGCGGACTCAATCTCTGAAGACCAAGACCTCTGAGGTCTTGAAGCGAGCACTGAGATGGAGTATGAAACCCTTGAAATTATTTGAAGCCCGCCAAACCATTGTTCTTGAGCGTGTGAGGTGGCAAATAAGATGATTATATGTTCTTCGCTCCTTTTTCTCATTCATTTGTTGACACTTCTCTATTAGAAATTATCAATTTAGTCGGTTCCCTACTCTCTACGAAAAATAGCTACTTTGAGTTGACTGCATGGACCAAAGATGAATGAAAACCAGAACCGGAAAAATCTTCACCTCAACATTTTTGAAATCACCATACACATATTATTAGAAAGCGATCCTGTTTCTTTTTTCGTTGGATAGTTCAACTGCGATGTGGGTATATTGAAGAGGAGGCTTCAAACTATCCCTAAATAATAAATAATATGTATAATACGTTTGAGGAATCGTACTGCGTTCGAGGTTAGTTGGGGCCTGGCTCCAAGAAGGTTGCTTATGAGTTATGAATAATATCTCCATTGGATCTGTAGGAGCCACACAAGCCAAATTTGAATTTACCAACCTATCCTTCAGTTCCCAATCGTTCAATCAGTTCATATAAATACCATTACCATCGTGAAGATCATTACCAATAATATTTGCAAGAGGAGAAAGTGCCTCTTTTTCCAAAAGCAGGTTTCCGATGGATTTAGGGTTATGTGCCTTAACGACGAGTTTCTTCGAAATAGCATTTGCACGTTCTTTATGCGAAATGGCACTCTCCTCTTTTGATGAAATTTTCAAGGAGTGTGCGGGTAAATTATACCCGTACTTCTATGCTTTTCTATGTGTGAGGAATGGAAGTTTTATGCGAGCGCAGGTTGATCCGAGATTGGGTTTCCGCTGAACTATCACAGAGTGGAGAAGCCGAGGGAGCGTTCCGATAATATAGGTACCTCGTAAGAGCAGATATGATGACTACGAGTAAAACATTAAAATCCCGATATAATGCATAAGATGGTAATACCGAACACATGTGACTCCGACTCCACATTCCACTTTCTGAATCAGTGTTCTTAGGTCACCAAACAGGCCCGGTCCCAGACTAGGGTTCCCCACGTAACTGTTTTTTGTGAGCGATGCGTCTGGTCACCGTCTCTGTTTACCTCCTTACCCACGCCCCTGGCCGTGTCGAGTCAAAATCGAAATCTGAGGATTCCCAGGGGTTATCAGGTATACGATTGGGTGTAAAGGACGCCATTCAATGCGGCAGGTGCTAATTACATGAAGATCACACCTCATTGAACAAGAGCAATCGTGGGTTCTCTCCCCAATGCCAGGGTGGAATATACACTGATCAACGATTAATTTTTCATAGCCTGAAATGTCGTTTGATTATTGTTACATGTTACTAGCTCGTTGATCCGTGAGTTGCACAGGATAGTTATGTGACCAGTTGGTATCGATACGCTTTGTCCTTATCCCTTCAAATTTCAAATGAGCTACTGTTGAGCCCTGCTTGGATGGCCGACCCCCCCAAAAGTGGGGGATGTGGGTCTCAGGGCCTGTTACTACCTTTTTAGAATTAGTTTGACTTTGGCTTCTACCCTCAAAACCATTCGTACCGTTACCCGTCACGGGATCACAGGTAGGGAGACAAGTTAGCAAAAGGGTATGAAAGAGAAAGTCATGAAGACCCCGACCCTCCGAAATATTGGAGAAAGAAATTGTGTATCCTGACGAGGGGCTTCTTCGTACCTACACTACACATATTAAGAGGTCTCATTAATTAAATATAATTAATAGCAACTTGTTTCCAATGAAACAACTATGA
>JAEMON010000004.1:32594501-32629115 GCA_030264115.1 Lygus lineolaris
GGGCTCAACAATACATCGGCCACTACTTTTGTGATCTAGGTACATATTGGCTTGATGGATACTTTTTCAGCGGACTGGGAGCGATGGAATTCAGGACCCACAACGCTTTTCCCAAAAATTGACCCTTGAGGCTCAAAGTTGAGAACGTTTTGATTGTTTATCACAATCTAGGGTGGATCACTCGGTTGAGCTTCCACTTTACGACTTCATCAGCCAGGATGAAGTGTTTCAAAGATAGTTCCCTATTTCAGACAGTTAGGATCAAGTATGGTGGAGGAGGGGTGAGGGGGGGGGGGGGGGGGGGGGGGGGGGGGGGGGGGGGGGGGGGGGGGGGGGGGGGGGGACCGGAATCCAAGGCTAAACATGTTCACTTAGTGTATTTGATTTTTCTTTTTTAATTATTTTCTGATATACCTAACTGTTACCGAGACAGGATGCCGGAAAATAAACACGGTTCCACTCATAAGCGTCTAAAAATCCACATCGCAACATTTTTTCTAGCAATGTTGTTAGAGTATACTGTGAAAATAAGAATACGTCGAAGCAGGTGGTAAGATAAATAATTTTTTATTAATTAAATTACATATTTGCGTTTTTAAATAAGCATCTTTTCTTCAAAAGTCCCTTTTCTTTCTTCATCCCTTTTGAGTCACCCTAAACATCGGCTACCGCTGCCTTCGCCACCGTGTACCCTGTTATTAGAATATTTTCATTCTGCAACTCGCGGCTCATGCCCTTTGCGTACCTTGTTATTTGAGCGTCATAAACAACGGTCAACGATTTCATTACAGCTCCACTCTTGAAGCTGTTTGGAGTCCGACGAAAAAACTCCTGCAACGCTTTTTCGAACCCGTTCGACTGAAACTGAACTGCATTTGAAATGGCGGGTTGATGAAAGTCGTATAAGGAAGACAGTTGGTGAAGATTGGCAAACTGAACATAATCTGTCTTCCTCTTCTAAGCTTTTCGTGTTCAGCTTGTTCCCCTCCTCGGACCAATATAAATAAAATACATTTTAAAATTGTAGTTTGAAATACGAATTTAAGATACAAGTATTTTATCAAAAACATCTAAATATAAATATGTACCTATGCGAAATAACATAATCATTTTAATTTTAATAAATTAGTGACTAACATTGAGTACAACATAAACCAATCATACCAACCACCTACCACTTTATCCTTAGATCATCCCCTACTGTCATCATCCTTCTTAAAAAAACACTAAATAAACGGGACAATATCTTGTAGTATCTACATAATACAATTGAACCCTTAATGGCTAACTTATTTCCCCTTCATCAGCCCCTCCATCCTTCACTGTCATTATCATCTATACGTAGCAACACAACACAGTTTACTACAAATTACAACTCACGAGTAATCAGACAGCAAAGGTGAAGCTAGTTTTCCCTTTTGGACAAATTCTTTCTCGAACACTGTTAAGTAGGTAATGAGGTTTTCCTATTAAATGATATACATAAAACACGAAATTGATAACGACGAGTGAGAAATTTGAAGATTTTCCGACAATAATAATATCATAGGTATCTATCTAACAGGACTATAACTTACCTACTGCTTTTCATCTTCAAAAAATCCAAGTGCCGAATTATGGTTATTTCCAATGGGTTCGAAATTGGATTGAACGATTGAATAGTTGGGAATTGTCAATCCTCTCTTGTAATTTCATGACCTACAGTAAATTATTCGAGTATTGGAAGGAAGACTTAGATAACTACCTACTCGATCAATTTGACCAACAAAAAAGTTCAGAGTCATTGCAATCGTTTGGGGTGCTTCGTGTTGAGTTTGGTTCACATTCTAAGGGTTAATCTAAATAAATAACATACAGTGATGAGATAGATAGGTATCGTCTTATTTCTAAACAGCTGCTCAGACAGCTCCGAGATATTGTGATCCGATAACAATAAATTAATCTTAACCGTTCCTCGTTTTTCGAATATTGTTTTCTTTCCACCAAATATTTATGGTTGTTGGTCAGAGGCGTAAATAATCAGGAATCGGCTGTAAGTTCCCCGACAGCTCTGGAAGCCAAATTCGGTGCGAAAGGGCTCGTGGAACGTGGGTGACATGATTGAAACTGACCGTATTTTCGACACCGTTTTTTTCACCCTCTATCGGTCTCGATATCGCATTCTTTCTTCACTTTTGGTTCTTGCACACCTGAACGGCTAAGGGAAACGTTGCGTCATTTGTAAGGTAATGAATTCAGAACACCACTTATTCACTATAGTTTATCGAAATTCAGCCTACAGAAACTTTTAGGTACTTACCTTGTCTATAGCACTATTATAATACTAAATATGTAGTAAAGTTGACTAACCATGTCTGACCACAGCAAAAATGTAGAGTTGATACGTAGGAGAAACCAAATATACCTACCATTTTATCGAAAGCTTTAGAGCTAAGACTATTTTAAATGTTCATCCCTCATATTGTACTCTTTAGAAAAGAGAAAATACTGACAGTATCGCCGAGGTTCGGTGCATAATTACACATCCCCAAGTGGGTTCAATATTGAAAATGAAAAACCAAAAAATGAAATGTGTGCATTCCTTATTGGTTTTACCTTCAGACCATTCTCTACATGTAGTTTTACTCATTACGGGAGTGGAAGTCACCCTGAAGATCATCAGGAAATAGATGGTGATAAACTGTCTGAGTATTTACATGGGATGGAATCCATTGCACTGTAACAGGGCATTTGGCATCCTTCAGTTTAGCCGCTATTTCAAGTCGAATTACGGACTACAAAAATGTTAGGGTACTTCAAGAAAAGTTACCAAACTATACGTACTAGTTATTTATTCTCATAACTACTCACATATCTATGACTAATCGGTTTTTCCTTGAACTGCTGACAGGTAAATCCGCCCAAGATAAGATAGTCTCTATTATGCACTCGACAGGGAACAGCGCGAGCTGGGCAGACCGCGCCTCTTCCTCAAAGAAAAATCGCTCGTTCACGGAGATAACGAAGTCTGGAATGATGAATGATAGCGCAGAGTATATTTTTGACGACTTGTCAACCCTTGAAGGTTTTTTTCGCATACTAATCCCGCGTTAATTAGTTGTGTGAACTTTGGTCGTGGACGATGCCCGCGTGAGAGAATGATGCAGCTGGTATGACACGGTGTTGATTGATCGTTCAATGATTTTAACGGCACTGTCCCCCTGAGCTTGTAGCGCTGGCCCGTGGAGGAACGAGTGCATTGTTCAGGTTAGATAAGCCATCGTCATACTTGAGGCATATGTCAAGGATTCGATGTCAAAACGTATGACAATCAAAAAGTTTGCGAAGTTTGGTGGGCTTCCTTACGTATAGACGCAGGTATAAACGAATAGGTATTACAAAACAATCTGTTTCAATAGAATCTTATAATATTGGTGGGATGGGGATGGGGGGGGGGGGGGATTGTATGAGCTACGTGTCTACCACTTATCAGATTAGCCTTCAACTACCTATCCCAAATTTAAGGGGAAACTGGCAGTAACGTCTTGTAATTTGAGAATATATTGGTGTTGAGGAAATTCACTTATTATTATTTTATGGGAATAGCACGAGGGCAAAATAACGAGGTGATGTTGATTTTGGTTCATTATTTTCAATAATGCACCTTCGGACTCGAGCACGAAAATATTTTTTTAACCCCCCCTCAAAATTTGATGTTTTACGTTTCAAGGTACGTAGAATCCAAAAATCGATTGAAAAAAAAAAAAAATCCGTCCGTCCTCCATACGCCGCCGTCAGCGGCACTTTGCTTAGTTAGGTACCATGGACCAAAATTATTGAAATTTTTGGTATACCGGCTCCATTTGGGGTCTAGTTGGGGCCCGAAGCTTGGCATTACTGTCAGTCATCTTTAAGAGGTAGAAAATAGGGGGTGACAGTTTCAAAACGCCATAGCTCGAAAACTTCAAATAGGAAGGTATATTTTACTTCCTCACCACCGAAGGTAGGAAATATGTATTTATTATTATCTTGCTATGTATTTTTTTCCAATACCCTCAGGTGAAATAATTTTTAAACACTTACACAATAATAATATATTACAATAAAATATAATAATAATAATATAACACAATAAATACACGATAAATAAAATAATTCGATTAATTTCGCCAAACATATTCTTCGCCACAAACATACATACAGCCATATCAAAAACACCTAACTGCGAATTTTCACCTCGAAATTCCGTAAAGTTTGACCCCAAACGAGGGTGGTAAGAACGCTTGTGAACTAGTAACTTCTAGGCGCTGAGCCCCCACCCCACCCCAAGACGGGTACAGAGTGGGATAATAATTAATTATTATTCGTTGGATGACGTAGCAAGTTCTAAATACTTCCAGACCAGATACTTCTCATGATGCCCCTTTTGGGAAGCTCTCACTGAGACCATTGTGAAAGTAAAAAATAACCATGTGCACAGCCCATTCCGTCAAACTAATAAATAAAAAAAATAAAAAAGTTGTAATTAATGTGTATAATAAACCATAATATTGCTATACCTAGCAGTGTATTAATTCAGTTGGGTGCAGAGCGGAAATTAATGAATGAATCTCAGCTCAATTTTGCGGAGTGTTCAGCATTTTATTGTTCGAAGGGGATATAATGCGCATCAACACATCACCTAATATTTATTAATTAAGGAAGGAGGTAAACTTTATTACGTTATACCTAGAGTCAACTCAGTTCTTCTCGCTACTTGTGAAGCGATCTCAGAACGAAGGAATTGAGGATCTGACTGGTTATTCTGAAACACCCTGCGTTTTTGATGAATGGGATTCCGAATTCGCAACAAAACTTAATCCAAGGCTCAAGCCTCGTTTTCGCCCTCCAAGGTTTCCCGAGTTTTCTTCAGAAACCTGTAGTAAAAGGGCTTATTATATGAACGGGGATTTTCCTTATGAAAAGGATAGTTTGTGAAGAGGGGAGGTTGGATGGGAAACTCAAAACGCTTTTCCTCCAAAAGGCAGCTGCAGGACAGAAAGGAAAATTAGCGACTAGTTAAGATTCAAATGCCGAAACGTGAGCACGAGTTCGCTTGGGAGGGGCAGACTGAGAAAGGAGATTTTCAATGGGTCTTCCTTTTTCGTTCTCAGTGAAGTTTAAGTTTGCCAGTGTAGGCGTAAAAAGCTATTCAAGTATTACCAACACCAAAGAGAGACTGTGATTACACTGAACGTCTGGTTCCATTCTGTTTGGCATTTGACAAGTTGACAAGCTTACCCATGTTCCAGATTCAGTCTTTAAAAGATTGAATTTCGCGGAACTGATTCTTCTGGGTTAAAATGACTACTTTTTAAGTAGAAATCCCCCCCCCCCCCCCCCCCCCCCCCCCCCTCCCTTTCATGGCGTATAACAAGTGACAGGATGAATTTATCGCCCAACGATTCTTCACAGTTGTGTGCGTTCAACTCTCCTAAACTAAACTATCAAGTATAATGGTAGGATGGGAGATTTTAATGTTTGCCCTATCAAGCATTCAGCACACGGTTAATACTGCTTCCCAAGGATAAATTCATGGCAATCTAAGCTAGTGATGAGAATACGATAACTTGTTTACGAACCTAACTGGGGGATCTATTATTACTATACTTCAAATCACAACGTATTACAAACATAGAATCTTTTGCATTGAACTGAGGCCCACGTCAACTCGAGTGCGCATAAGTACCTCAATCAAGGAACCACGCCTTCTACGCGTCACATCATGTACCCACCACTAATTCTTCAATATCTGAACACAATATCTGAATTGTTTCAGATATTACCTACCCACTACTCACTTAGGGCTTTGCAGGGCAACTGCTCAAAATAATAAATTATTTATTTTTACGCTATATTGACAGACAATACTATAATAATCCACGCTAAAGGTGCATTTTATGTCCAACATTTCAATTCCAACATTCAGTTTTATCCATCCGTCCAAGTTATCTGGCGCTCTATGGTTTTCCCAATTTATTTAGGACCATTTCGCTGGATGAAACATCCTCAAGTACTGGGAACACACCGTGGCTGTTTGGCTTGAAAATCTTCGTCCTCCATCTCTTGAAAAAGGAATGGCAACTGTGTTCAGAGCGAAGGAAGTATTGGTGAGAGGATAACAACTATTTTAACTGCCAATGTAGGGTCAGGCCTATTATTGATGAGTTAGAAGTCCATTAGAGAGGCCGCCACGTAGCTACTAAGCAGTGCGTTTAGCGACGGTAGGTAACGGCATAACGGTAAGCACCTTCGGTAGTTACTTGGGCCAGGAGCATCTTTCGATCGCGGTCAATGGCTACGGGGGTGATGGGTTGAGGAAGGACGAGACGCACTTTCCATTTATGGGTGCATCCATTAGCCCATTTTCTAGCTGAAGTGTGCCTTTTCCTAAACGGCGTGGACTGCGGATGTTTACTTGTCTGCGGGAAGATGGAGGAAATACAAAGGTACCTATAATAAAAACAGAGGTATCTGCAATCACGAACCAACCCATATATAGAGTTCTGATGAGTAAAAATCTTTCACACTTCTGCTGATACCAAGTTTCGCAAGGGCCAAAGTAGTTTTAAAGCGGGATACAGAGAAGCATAAGAAAATAAAAACGGAGGGCAATGGGGATATCCTGAGTATGAAACTGTCTCAATTTGACACAGGTGTAAGGTGTAGGGGAAGCCAAAACCCACCCTAGAAGGTGAGGTCTATCCCAAGGCCTGTTACATGCAACATGCGCTGCGTAAGTATGCACTCTGAATTCGTCACGGAAGCCATCATACTTCAATTTGAACTGATTTGAATATTTATCGAATTATAAGTTTGATTTAATCAAACAATGATTGTAAGCTGATAGATCAAATTCTTCCGAATACGAGATATTGATGCAACGTTACTCTTGTTGCGACAGGCAGGTACATTAGAATACAAAGTATTTGAATTTAGGGTATAACAAAAGCGTTGTCGGGAAGATGCTGCAAGTAGATCCTTGGAGACCATCGACATCCAGGGCTGCCAGGAGTGCTCCTCGCCTCGCTCGTCCTCAGCCTTCTTATCTGTCCAACATCATGGTATCGGTTTCAGCACCGTCATTGATCCTCCGGAGTTAATTGGATACCGTGGTCTCCAGGCGTCCTCTCTGGAGTTTTTATTCGACCACGTCTAACAAACCGTACCTACGTGGACCGGATTTTTCAAACTCGTCGATGCTCCAATCAGTTGAATAATTACGTGCATTGCTGGAGTGAAATCAGTTCTTGTGTGATTTTGAGGGTTATTCAGTTGAAGTACCAGTTTTCTTTCAAAGACAGGTAATCGAGCAAGGATTGCAAGGCACGATCATTTTGGGTGCCCACATTATCGCGTAATCATCATCACAGCGGCACGTTTGTTGAAAGAAGCCTACTGATCCTTCCTGAAGACTTTCATTGTGGTATATGAAAGTACTCCTACAACGTAGCGAAGATTGAACTACAATGTTCTAGTACTCCGTCGGACTACCAATCCTAATTTTGGGAAAACGGCAAGAACACTCAAAATTTACCCTACCTTTGAATTTTGATTCATTTTGATAAAGTATTTATTATGATGAGTTAGGCTGGCATTGTCCCTTAGTAGTGTGGACATGATACATATGCGTGCCACAATTTTTAACTCATAGTCGGAAGATATTATGACAACATCCTGATACAACGAATTCAGACGGAATCCTAGAAAATATCTAATAGACAAATGTTTCTATGATCCAAACGAATACCTACTTAACTTAGTCATATCGTAAAAGGAGACCAACGAATATTAAGAGTACTTGCACCTCCAAAAAACAGCTCTATGATGTAATATGATTGTGTTTGTAATTTCGTTATTCAATTCCTTACTTACGCTATCATGATGTATATTTACTGTGTTGTTATTCAATTTATAATCTGGTGTGATAGAAATCTGTGATATAGCCTGTGGCAGGTTGGCGTACGGCGATAGTAAAATGTGTTTACTTGACTTTTAAATGTGCAATGAGTATTATCTAATGAATAATTAATTGACTTGATGAATAATATCTAAATGAGGGTCGTATGTGGGTGTATTTGTGGGTTGGGGCAGCCGAATTGAATTGAACTGTAGGTAACTTCTCCAAACTATTATAGGTAACTTTCTTTGAATTTATTATCCATCAAAACGTTACCTACTACATGGAACGCGAACATACGTTAACGCCAACCATAAAATAGTAGGAAGGTAATTTAATAGCCGGAAACTTCGAAGACAAGCTCATCGAAATCGGTGTAGCCGTTCGAGCGTTATTGAAGGACAAATAGACAGCCATGGCGTAGTATTAATATTGGTAGATGTGGGTGCTTGATTCTTTGTGCCTCTGCAAGGTACTTGTATTCCCGAATCACTTTGCGTTGGTTTTTCCTGCAAACACCGTCGTAACCCGAGTGGATATTCTAACTAATTCAATCTATGTTACATTATTATGTACTACTGGTATGATTACGCAGGTATCTATTATGAACCCACCTTTTTAGCGAATTTTCGAAGAAAATGAAGCTATTGCGATGGCTTCAAAATTTTTGTAATGCAAATTTTTGACAATTTTCTTCATGGAAATCCGTTTAAGACCATTCTAAAACGATTCCTGAAATTTAACACTTTTTCATATGTATATATATTTATTTATATATTATGTGTCACTCCAGACGACACTAGAGGGATCGAGGAATCAAGATAAAAAATCCAAAAAAAATTTAAATTGTCAATATATCAAAAGTAAGGATGAGTTCGTTGGCCAAAATTTTAGGAGTACTCCAAGGGGTCAAATTTTGAAAATTTAGTTTCAAAAATCGCGAAAAAACATGTTTTTTGAGGTTTTTGGTCTGAAATACTATCCTAAACATAGGAACATATGTGGTATATTCGGAATCAGCGTGAAATTTCCTATAAGAATCACCCACAAAATCGGTTAAAATTATTCTTTGAAAATTCGCTCACCAACTCATGCTGCATGAATGGAACTTTTATCATTTTCAACCACTTCAAGTGGAATTAGACTTAGTTGAAAATGTATTAGGTAACATATTTCAGATGGAATTCTGAAAACAATAATGCTAAACCAATACAATCTTTAGTGATTCTATACCGACTAACGTTAGTCTCAACCATCCAAAAGACAGAGGGCTTCCGTCTCCTAGTTCCCACTGATGGAAATGCCGGAGCCGACGCTATTAGTTTCAATCAGCAGGCAAGAACCTCAATCTGCACTTTAAGCTCGAGCCATAACTCCTGCCAGACTCCCCTCAGCACAAAAGAAGCTTATCCCCCTTTCCCCTATCTGATAAGTCCTCCCTATTATGAGGCGAGTGGGACATCCAGGCTAACAAATGCTGCCTCCTCTCCCGCGATGAATCATTTTTGCCCGTTTTATAGTCTCTCACGCAAAGGAAGATAGCGGCCGGCTAAATCCACAAGATGTGCTCCCTCGATACGCAAGAGGATTTGTGTTTCCTCTTTTGTGGGGAGGCTTTTTCGACTTTTTTCCTTCTCCACCTCATTTTCACGGCTCGTGGAAAACATTTCAGAAGGAGTTAGTTTCTCACACGGATCGTTAAATATTCATACCAGCAGTTTCAACGCGTCGTAGTCTAGAAATTAATGCCTTGTTGAGAGCATTTAGAGTGACCAGGGGAGAATTCCCAATCGGCGATTATGAGAGAATGCTTAGTAATAATAATGTCGGAACGAGAGGAATAAAAGAAGTGTATGATGTACCCAGCCCGTATAGATAAAACCTCGATTGTTATTTATATTAAATCGTCGTATCATGTTTACCGCGCTTTTGTGAATCCACCGGATTACCTGTTTGTCCGACCTGAGCGGACTGTTAGTTGGTAATTTGATAGCGTAGGCAGGTAGTTTAGAGCGAGATGTGAAATCTTAGGTTACAAATTGGGCAATCTAGATAAGTACGAACATTTCTACAACTTACCCATCCTACATCTTACACATTCTTGGTGGAATTATCCGTCACACCAAAAAGTGTTGGAAACGAAATTGTACTAATTCAAAAATTACAACAACAAAAATTTTTCTAGAGCTTAAAACTGTTTTAAACAGCACAACAGCTTTTTTTTTACAAGTCGAAGTTTAGTCCTAAAGAGGTCTTCGCTCGTCACGGATGTAACGTAACGCTAAACCAACAAACTTGGAATGGTTTGACTCTTACACCCACAAAGCTTGTTGAGTATCAATTACCCTTACATAAGGCCATCGTTGCTTGGCGCAAACGCAGCAAAACGCCTCGGCACTCCCGCGGCTAGATGAGGTGAAAGTGAGAGATTGAAGGGAAAATGTCAACACGCCATCTCTGATATCCATCAAACTTAGCGCCTATGGTAGAGGCGTGCTTCGGCTCAAGATTTGCATCTGAGTGGCAATCTAGACACGAGCTCTTTACTCGCATAGGGCTTGTCTTGAATAGCCATTGACGCAAGAGAGAATAGTTTTTGCGAAAGGACTTCCAATGCACTGAACATTACCATATTTATGGACACACGCTTTTAATAACTATACCTCATTTCATGGCTATCCATTACTCGTTTTAGTCCATCAGTAGTGGACGACATTACTGAAAACGAGAAGTGATTATTCCGTCTCTGTTCCGGAGCAATTGTGATTTATATTCACCAATTAATCTCATAACTAGTCTTCTATATAGTTAGGTCTTATATCAGTCTAGAGCGATGTCGACACTGTGGAACAACAAAACATTGAACAAACCCTCATAACCACATTGGTGTAATTTTCTCTTTCTATCTAGGATGATGTCTCAATTTGAAACATTATGTTGGATGCTTCCTAGTAGGTAGCTATGTATCTCCTCGTTGTGAATGTTGGGATAATCCTAAATGTATCCGTTGCTAAATTCTTACGCCCACAGACACACCTTGAAGACCTAAGTTGACCTACATGAACATGCAGCTGATATCTTGATTATCGCACTACCCAACGTTTATAGAGTCGAAATTTTCAGATCTTACGTTACACGTCTTGGAGTAAACATTTTTCATTCGCACTAAATGATGGACAACTTCAGCGCCTATGCTCACAATCCAGTTTTATGAGGCCACCTCGCTAGATCTTCGACCTAAGGCTTAGAGTCTGAAATTAATTTACAACCAGACGAGCTGGGTTGGAGCGTGAATACGAGGAGTGAAAGTAGGAAAATAATGTGATCAACGTAAAGCAGAAATTTATTATTGTTGGGTCAGGAGGCAATAGGTTAGTACATTTTTCAGCTCATTATGAAAGTGAGTTTGCACAGAAATATTGAGGTATACATGAAGCATAATGCATAATGTGCCAGTCGTGTGATGCTCGATGGGGAAATGCTCGTAACTACTTTTACCGTATGCAATTCACTAACTGGAAGAATTCGATTCGGAGAACAATACTCAACTAACTAAACAATAGATAATGTTTAACATTATGAGTACCTTCGCAGAATCTATTATATCCGACAATCGCATTCGGTGCAGCTAAAATCGTAGCTGAAACCGAATGATGTTTTCAAACATATCTCCATATTAACCTCAATCAATAATAATTTACACCTAATTTATGGATATTATCATTGCCACTATAGAGTCTGTACGTGCGGTGCTGTGGGAGCAGAAAAATGGCAAATGGGTGTTGAAACGTGGTTTCGGAGTCACTACAATCTATATTGAATCCTCTCAAAATTTCAGATTTCTCGGGTCTCGGCCCACACACCTGCTCACAGCGTTCTTTATGACGACTTCATCTCTCTAATGTAAACGTCACACCTTAATAAGACCAGAGACTGCCCCCTTGTTAGCGGAGTCCAGTTTTATAAGGAGCGGAAAAACGCTCGCGGAGCTTCCTAATAAATTTTCGAGGGTTCGCGCTCGGCGCCTTGAGGACATCACGTAGTAGAGCCGCGTAGATGGTGAGATAGGGCGCCGGTGAGCTTCTTCTCGCCCAGGGTTCGGTTCCCACAAGCGATGAGGCTGTTTTGTGCTCGCGGTGGTACATCGTCTTTGGGTGAATTCTGCCAACATTATTCTTTTGTTCCAGAAAGAGGTAACTTGGGTAGGTGCTTTAACATCACGCAATAAAACCATTAATGATAATAGCATGTATACAATTTATAGCAATGTCTAATATAATTAGACCTTTTTTTAAAACTTCGATCCTATATTTAGTACTACCCACTGTCGGTTTCCAGCGAGCGCTCCTAGCGATAAGGAAGATCGTAGAAAGAATCAAGTTTTCTTGGGGGATGTTTTCTGGTATCGTGCAAACATACTGCAGTGACGAAAGGAGAGTCTTCTTCAGCGGTCAGTGAAATAATGCGGATCCCAACACAATCAAAGCAAACAGACCCGAAATCCAGAAAAAATACCCAAACTACTCACTATCTTATTCACATCATCTAACAATATCTTCATTCCATTTTAAATTTCTCCATAAATGAATCTGCCGTAAGTTGGTTTCACGTTTTTACATGCGCTAAAGATCCGATTGGTATGGAACTCACGGAGAATCATCTGGAGGCCAGCCACAAATACCCACCAAGTTTGTTCACTGACCTGGATTCTTGCTTCTCTCGGTAGGTACTTCTAGGGAGGAAAACATACCCAATCAGTACAAGTTGGATATCAATCAAACTAATATTAAAATATCGGGGCTCTTTGTTTGCTCATGCAGTTCTGGTGGTCGCATGTAATGTTATTCTTTAATACTCCAAGTTTTTCTTCTTGATGAGTAACTTCCATTCCAAACCAACCGTTTCACTAACATGGATGTTTCAAGATGTCCGTCCGCCTACCAACGACTCATTTAATAGAACCAGGTGATACCTCCGTTTCGCTCGTCGTAGCCCAAAGTGACTGCTCGCCTCAGGCGAATACGTTTCTTGCTCTATATTAAACCCTCGTCTTTTCTGCTCCCTTTTAATTAAAGTCTTTGCCTTCTACAGCTTCCGACCCCCGAAAGGCTCATTTCTTCCTTCATCTCCCAGAAGAACGCGGAACACCCCGTGCCCCTCTTCCAGTTGTCTTCAGATATAACCCATCCTGACGCGGCTCTCCTAGCTCCAGGTTTCTCTTCATTATTGGGGTTGTGCCCACGCTCTTCGCTCGCTATTTGGACACACTTGTCAAGCGATGGAAATGTCTCTTTTAACTGCCTTTTCATTCTAGCTGCAGGTTTTAATCAAGTCGATTGGTAACTGTCTTCGCGGTCAGTGGTCATTCATCGATTATTCCGTTTGAATCAATTTGTTTCGTTTCAAGTGGTCTCTATTTCGGTCTTTCAATGTCATTCACATGCAGTTTATCGGTGGGCGTAGATAAACTAGGTACTTCTCTTGATGAATTGATTACAAATAAATTCAACCGTTTTTGCTACGTGCTGGAATACCTTGAAATTAATTTCAGATGCAGGCTAGAAGCTGAGAAGTCCCATCTCTGAACCATCGAGGAGACTAAAGTCTTGTTCACAAAGGATTCATTCACCCACTACAATTTTGGAAAGCCAACTTACTCTGATAGGTAAAGAGTCTGTTATTTCAATTTAAAAAACAATTCAGAGAGTAAGTATCCTGATAATTTTTTTGGTTGCTGAGATATTTCGTGGATTAAAACTGTTTTTAGTAAACACAGGAAATCAACATAATATCCTGATAATTATCCCAGTATTTTGCGATCACTCAAAGTATGTACAAACCCCGAAAGGTTACCGGATTTTTGAAAGAAGATAAGGATAGGTAGGGCTGTTTTGGTGGGGTTCATTCAAATTTTTCTTCACTCTTTGAGTGGACTCACAACCATAATTTTGCACGACCTCCATCGACTTCCATAATTGAAGTAGAAAAAGCCTCTGTTTCCATCCAACCCAGTCTGTTTTCATTTTGGTTTATTTTATTTCAAAACATGAACCTTTGGAATCGAGAACCCACCTCTCAATTTGATGTTTTACGTTTCAAGATTACGTAGGATCCAAAAAACTAATTAAAGAAATCCGTCCGTCCACCGAGAGCCGTCTGCATTCCGAGGTACTTTCCAAAGGTAATCATGGACCAAAAGTGATGAAATTTTCGATATACCACCCTCATTTGGGGTCTAGTTGAACCCCGAAGCTGGGCGTTACCGACAGTTTTCTCTAAGGGGTAGAAAATAGGAAGTTTTTAAAATGCCTTAGCTCGAAAACTTCAAATAGATCACAAAATCACTATTTTTAGCGTCGAATCCCTGTTCAAAGATCAACTGATCAAATTAATGCAACTTTTTCTTGTTTTCAACGGATCGAGTTTCATGTTGACTGTGAATTAATTATATTATAACTTTCCTTAGTTACTGAAATACGTTAGGAAGGACCAACAACAGCTCTGGCAAAATAATAATCACAGGAAGTACTCATTGTACAAAAGAAGTAACGATCGTGAACCTCGTGATATAAGTAGGTACGCCAGGTATGTACTTATTATGAAATCATTGATTTCAATAACCGAGAGTGTGTTAAGCTAACAGTTTATTATAACGAATGTATTAACCGATGGGATCTATGTAGATGATTTATCTATACAAAACAATAATAAGCCGTTGTGTAATAATGTCCAGTGTTTTTAACCCCTGAACGAGAGGTGGTAAATGAAAACATGCTCATTCTCGCTCGCGAATGTAGGGTGTGTCAAACTTTTAAATCGAAAAAAAAAAAACATGTATCCAAGGATAAATACACACGGAAGTTATGAAAAGGAGGAAGTTTGGTTTTGTAAGCTCGATGAGAGGTCGATGATGAATAGAAATAATTATTATTCTTGTGACGATGTTTCCTCAAGGAGCGAAATATCTGGGGTTACTCAGCAAAGATAAATATATGTGGGATGAAAAATGATAGTCACATTCGCTCTCTAGTCACTATAAGCATCTCAAACTGTGAATAAGGGCACCTACATAATAAAACAACTTAGTCTGGGTTTTTGGAGTTCCAAATGAATGAAGGAAAATCCTTTTTGCCACATTTCTTGATGAACCGATAGAGAAGGAGGACCTTCCAATTTCTACCCTTGGGTATGTTGCAAGATATGCAGATTCAATTATTGTTAACACCACAGGGGTGATGATGGTGTTTGTTTCACTTACCACCTGTTTCTATTCACACTATCATCCTCAAGTTAAGTTGCCCGAGAAGTGGCACAATAAACTGGATGTAGAAATAAAATATCTTACATATTTAAGTACAAAAAAATGTATATAATACACCTACCATCCTTCAAAATAGCAGAGGCGTTTATGCTGAGTCCATGCAAATCCTTGGCGTGAGTGTTACAGTTGTTAATGAAATGTTAACAATCGATGATAACCACAAGGACTCCCTGAAACTTATCGACGTTACTGACGTTCTGACCAGAGCACAATTTATGATACACCCTCGGACCCCGTGGTTTCTTAATTTGATTATTCCGTTAAGGTCTCCGAAACAAAATGATTAGCATTTTTTTCGTTTCTGCCGGGCTTAACAAACGGGTGCTCCTGGTGATCCGGACGACGAGGGAAAAGGGGGATTCATGAATATTTTTAATTAGTTTGAATTGGAAGACCTTAAATGGGCAACATAAATTTGAATAGGCGTTGAAAGGTAGGACCTGAGATTCGAAAATAACAAAATGAAAACAAAAAACTCAAAGAAAAAAAATCGTTTCTGATCGAGGCAAATGAATTGTCTCAATAAAGATTCATTTTGAATAACGTTCAAGTATATAAATGAGTTCCCACCGATGGTCCACGCCGTCGTAGAAGGTAGGTTGTAGGTACCTATAGATTTTTGAATTTCGATTCGATCCCCTTGTTACTAGTCACGGAACTAAACACCACTGATGTGATTGTAATTGAAATTTAGAATAACATAAAAGATAGATCATTATCATTATACATCGATATCACAAACTGGATTTGATAAGGTGAGAACGGTTAGTGTCGCTTAACTTTTAAGTTATTATACAGTTCCTCCGATAAAATCTCTGGAGTTCTGAGAAGGATTAAAAACGTATTCTAAAGATCTGCGTAACTTTCATTCCTCGATAATTCAATTTATACACTTTCTACGGAAAAGTTGTAATAATTTTCTTCGTAATAGCTAAAAAATATTGCAGATTCACAGCCTCCTCCTCACCACTATAATCCAGTATCAACCGCTCACGAAGATGTCCTGGATCCGGGGTGTCAACTTCCATAATACGAGTATTACAGGATACATCCTGTCAACTGCTCTGGTACATCGTGACCAGCGGTTGACTCACATTTTTATTTGAATTGGTAACGGAGAAATCACAAATCGTGACTACTGAATGAAAAAAAAAAAAAAAAACCACTGTCATTCTGGCTAGTGTCGCAGTAGGGACGAGATTTTTTCCTATAACTCGAAGAGCAAGATGAGATGTGAATGCGACCTCCAAGTACGTAAAAAACGTCTGCAATACGAATTGTCGCTGTTGTCTTGATCGTGAATTACGTAACTGATTGATACCACCGAATCGTACGGTATAGGGTACTGCTGGGAACTTGAACTAATTGTGGCTTGGAAAACATAGTCTGTCATGTAGGAGTGGTACATCGCGCATAGCTTCCTTGTATTGAAAAGTTAGCAAGAAATTCACAACAGTGTTGATGTCGAACATCGAGAATTTTCTGCGCACTATATTGACGGTTTTCCAGGACATTACATGTCCCGATGCTGCCTGTGATACGATCAACATAATATTAGCGAAGACCATAATATATAATTAATGATTCACAACTTCATTTCATTTACCTTTATTCAAATCATATACCACCTATAAAACAATCATATACCTACCTGACAATCTATATAACATGGATACAACCTAACTATGTATACAATGTACAACCTATATAATATGTAGGTTATGTAATGCGGTAGGTATGTTACAGTCAAGGGCAAATTCCAGGGAAATTATTTTTGGAAATTTATACGGAAATGGGGAACCTGTATGGTTATTTTTCATTTCAGCGTTTGAAAGATCTTAGAGAGGGCTTTTCGAAAAGGTCTTGTAATTTTAACCTAACTGACGTCAACCCCCCCCCCCCCCCCCCCCCCCCCCTGCCTGGGCGGGTTCCTCAGCTCCCTAACCTAAATGACGCAATGTTTCCCTTTCAACCTGTTTTCTGGTTAAACCAGAAGTAATAATTTCAAGCTGAAAATTGGCACTAGGGGTTTTTGAAGGGCGCTGAATAAGATTTTGAGGTTCAAAATGCAAAATTCTCACCCATTCAAGTTTCTTTCCCAAGTTATTTTTTTTAGCTCATAAAATAATTTTGCCCTGTTTTAAGACCACTTCAGGGCTCACCTCTAGCTTGAAATTTCCAATATTGCCAATCATGAAAATTGTTTGTCCTGTTTCTGGCGCGGAAGCAATCCATGAAGCTAAGTACTAGATTCTTCTCTCTCAATCTCTGGGTACTGGCCGAGGCTCGTGGTAGTCCAAGGACAGAGTTTGGATTGAGGACGTTTGTTTCCAGCATATTCTAGTCTTCCTCCTTCCATGCTTCCTCGTGAGTGTGTGTGTTTTTCGGTGGTTTATTCCCATCCATGCTTCCTCGTGAGTGTGTGTGTTTTTCGGTGGTTTATTCCCATCCATGCTCCCTTGGTCCCGTTCAAGATAGTTTTCTTCTCTCTGGGCTTCTGTTGTCAGAACCATGGAAGTAGGCACTTCTTAATCTCCCTCCTTCCATACTCAGACTACTCGCTACCTTTGGTTTCTAAGTTCTAAATCCAATTTATATCCCAGAAGAAAAGGAGAATATTATGCTAAGCATTTAAAAATTATAATAGTGCCATTTGATAATCCAGAAACATAAAACAAGTGAACATGAGGAAAAACAAATAAATTCCAGGTTTTCACTGGGAATTCGTAAGTCGGGGAAAATAGGTACCCAATAAATTCCTTCCCGCTCGGATTATTCCCAGTGCCTATCACTAATCATGGATGTTGTATGTGTTAATTTACTGTTAGTGACTCAAACGATATCTGACCTCAGAATGTTGTGGAAAATTAAAAAACGTTACACCTACTTTCTACAATATTACAATAATGTCGCAAATACAAAAAACTCGGCGTTCCGCGCCTCACCAGGGGGCAAGCCCCCGGACCCCCGAAAATTATTGAAACACAGAATGTGTTTTAGCTCACGCTTTTCACATAAACCCGTCTTCGATCTTCGGTTGATTTTTTTTCAAATTTTCGACTCAGCTGATCTGAGAGCTCCATTTTCGACTCAGCTGATATGCGAGCTCCATTTTCGACTCAGCTGTTCTGGGAGCTCCATTTTCGATATCTTGCATACGAGCCTGCAAGCAAGCGTGACATTTTATGTCTTTTAGTAACGCACGTGAAAATCATCGTAAAATCACGCTCACCGCAGCTTGTCGGCCACGCACTCCGCAGTGGTTAACGTAATATGGAACTCCAACGATTTTCGTATATAAAATGACTCACAAACGGGTCTGTCGCGACTACTATAAATGGCTCCATGGCTCAAACACATTCTGTGCTAAAATCTATATTATAATTATATTAGAAAAATTACGAGTTGGGATCAAATCTAATGGGGTCAAGTATTAAATTACTGTTTTGGGAAAACAACCATGTGGTACCTAAATTCAGAATCACCAAAAAATTATCTGTGAGAATAGTCCATCAAATAATTTATTTGGAAAAACTAATGCTTGTAAGAGGTGCTTGTTCTTCGAAGATTCGCCGAATAGGTCATTCAGCATTGTAAATTTCATAGGTAGGTACATTTACCCATCTATACTTATTATTTCATTTTCTTGTTATTTTATACAAATCATATCAGCGTTTAGTACCGAAATTAATTTCGAGTCTATACCTACCCCAACTCACCATATATAATGCGTACTACATTATTTATATACCCTATATAAATAAGTAATAGAACATCATTCTATAGGGTTATTCTAGGTGTACACCAAGAAGTTTTTCAAAAACCTTATCACATCAGGTATTCGATCAGCGAAAACTCATGTATTATGCTGAAAACCTTTACTGAAATTGCGATGCTGATACAGGCAGCTTGATTGAATTATTTTGGAACCCAACTCCCGGTTCAGTAGAGGAGTGCATTGCTTGAAGCCTACGGAGCGTTCAACAGCGTTGATTCCCTTTGAAGGCTGTAGCGACAAACGCGCCTCATATTTCATTCACGACCATAGAAAGACCACCCCCGGGAGTTCACTAAGTAATTAACAAACTGACAGAGCTCTTCAATTTGTAAACACTTCAATATTGAGATCTCCCGTGGTTGAGGGCGCACTTGCCTCCGCAACGTGATACCTAAGCGCTCCTTTACCTTGTACTAATGAAATGGGAAATTAATTGGTTTAATATAACAACAACCCCTTCAAGGGATCCTACGATCCTAGTAGAGACGGTGGAGGGGAGTCCTAAAAGCCATTCGGTAACCTTTTCCAAACTCAGACTCCCAAACTCATCATCTGGTGCTCGCTTTAGACATGTTCTACACTGCTGTTTCCAGGTAGTCAAATCCCGCAAAAAATCTTTACGACTATAAATATATAATAATATAGGCACATACAACGAAATAATAGTGGTATAATTTCTAATAAACTGCTAAAACGCCGGGACCCAACAGAACCGTTGATAATTTGAACCATTGGCCATTTGAACCATTACGAGATTTACTCATTATGATGGCTCGGGAGGTTATTAGAAAGAAAGTATCGTGGATGGCAGCCTGGAATGAGCTCGCTAGTAGACATGCGGTGGTATTAGATATAAATCCTGATGAACCGAAAAGTATATTGAAGCAAATGAGCAGAGTGTTGGATTTGGATAAAGCTAGATTTATTGAAAATTGTAAAGAGAGAGCCAGTGCGGCACAGTTCCATAAAATTTACCAGCATTTGGGCCCACCAAGTTATGTAAAAGAAAGTAGTCTTAGTCATTTCATCATAAGAAATATTTGTAGGGCTCGATGTGAGATGTTAGATTTGAATTTCAAGCCATGGATTGCAGACCGTATACTGTCCTCTGTGTAACTCAGGAGAAGACGAAGCCACGCTACATTTCTTAGCTCGTTGCCATACTCTAAGAGATATTCGTAGAGTGCAATTCAGCTCCTTCTACCTAACGGATGAAGAAGCGTTGGGGTATCTGAACGGTGAAAACTGTCTGGCCCTGGGTTGGTATATTTTAAGGTCAGTTAAATTCAGAAATGCCCCGGTGGAAGAGTGGAATTTCTAAACCACAGTATACATGCCATGGCCGATGTATTTCATGCACATTCTAAATTTCTATGTAGGAAATATTCACTATCCGCATGTTTTGTTTAATTGTTTCTTATCTGTTTAACCCTCCGAATGTTTAATATTGCAAAGCAAAATGTTAGTTGCACATGATAAATAAATAGTTAATTACACATGTATATTACCACTTTTGTCTTATTTAAGTATTTATGTACGTCCTCATGATGATAAGTTCTTGAGCGAACCGAATCCCGGCTCATAGCTCGGTGCTACAGCCGTAGGATGTTTATTTATTTATTTGTTGAGAATTTGTACTTTTCTTAATAAAACATTTTGAAACTGAACTGAACTGAACCATTTGAACCATTGACAGATCCTCAATACTACCCACTCAACCTTCACAATAATACAGTTTTAAGCTTTATATACCTCTAGAGGTCATTAATTCATCATAATACAGACTAGCACTAAACCTCTCTCTGCTTCTCCATAATAATAAATTGCATCTACGAGTACGTCTGTATTACCTAATTTATTGGTTGTGGGAGTTTATCCCTTTTGATTTGCTGTTTTCTTGAACTTTATACTCGTATTTTGTGTGTTGTTAGATGGACGAATAAGCGGCAAATTCATCGTGGATGATTGATTTCAGCAACGTTTTTGCTTCATTGATAAGTCTTAGTTATACCTACATCATATTATAATATAATTAATTTACTAATCTTACCTTGATGGTAAATATATTATACAATAATCAATATATAGATAGCTATAAGAATTCATAGTGCATTATTTTCCCCCTTATTCTCTGCTTACCACACCATCGAGTTGAGATCAGGTAGATATTATTTTGTAATAAATAATAATTACTAATTCTTTTTTTCATTTTTATAGTAATTATTGAAAGACTAGAGCCAAGTTGATGAAATAAATCATTTACGAAAAATGGGCTGGTTATTTTGCCTTCTTACCGAATAAAACACGTATATTTATATTACCTAATAAAAAATCCAGGATGGTCATGAACAGTGCAGGAAGGTCTAAAACGTAAAATCAGCAGAGAGTCAGTTACAAGATTACCTACCGAAAATTCTACAAAATGACTGGTTCTTTTGAAATCCGCTCAATAAGTCATACTGCGTAAATGGAACATTCTTTCAAACTGCATTCTGCCCGTTAGTTTGTTTTCTATCCAGAGTCATGATAGGTGGTGTCTTCCAAGCATTTTTGTATCTGTTCTGGCCACCTATTATTTGACGGCGTCACATTTTTGAACATTCAATTATTCCAAATTAATAAAAGTTCACTTTCCATCGTTTGATTCACACAAACAGTTGTACTTCATTCGTAAAAATAGTTCAAAGTAGCAATACTTTAATATTAAAAAACGTAGAGTAGGTACTCCTCTAAAAGTATCGTAGAGCGCATCAGGCTCCTACGGCTTTACTGTTTTTACGAATTTTCGAAGAAAATGAAGCTAGTGCAATGGCTTCAAAATTTTAGTTATGCACGTTTTTTAAAATTTTCTCCAAGGAAATCCGTTTCAGACGACGGGAAGATCAAAAACTCTCTTATAACAAAAGAAAGGCTGAGTTCGTCGGCCAGAATTTTCGGAGTACCCCAAGGGGTCAAATTTCGAGACATAAGGGTCAAAAAAGAGTTTTTTGAGGTTTTTCTTGTAAATTACCATCTTAAACATAAGAACATAAATATGGTATGGTACGCGGAATTTACTATAAGAATCATTCACCAAATCGGCAAAAATGATACTTCGAAAATTCGCTCATCAACTCATGCTGCATGACTGGAACTTTTTTGATGCAGTTTGAGGTTTCATAGACCACCAATAATCCTGCTTCCTATTATAATATATGGTCTTACATTATAGTAGCAATAATGAATGAGTACCTACAGTAGATGAAAATAATAATTAGGTAGGTATTTACCTCAGAAGATTCAGATACAAGTGACCATTGGTGACGGGTGGGCAGATGGAGCGAGTGAGTCTCTGCTCCTCTTATATTCCTAAAAAAAAAAAAAAAGATTATGAAACAATAGAACAGTTCAAGAATAGGAGTACGTAAAATGGCCGATTTTGATGAGGTTTGCAGCATTGTTGTTGTAATTTAATTATCCAGGGGTATCAGTTATGTAGAATTTTTAATTTCGCAACTTTGAATTTTTCACGTCCTTCTTTAAATCAAATTGTCACCTGGCACCTCATCTCCCTTGAGAATGATGAAATAGTAAGTATGCCTCCAACCGCATCAACAAACCTTTGAACATTGGCTGAGAAAAATGGGAAAAACTGTTGCTCGCCAAAACAGGTTTGTGGGGGGGGGGGGGTCCACTTTTTAGTTTTTCAAAATTATTGGCCCCAAGCAGTTCTAAGGTGTGAGTTATAAGGTGTGAGAGTTTTTATCAACTCTACGGCTGACGTTTTGGGCTTACTCCCTTGGCCCCTTAGAAGGAAACATAATCCATTGTCTTTAGCGGTCGTTGGATATTTCATGCCACAAAATACCTACATTAATATCCTGGTAACATTTTTCTTTTTTTTGAAAGGCTTGAATTACTGAATCAAATCGTATCGATGACGGTGCAATACGATCAATGTGCTCAACTACGAACGCGCTTTGTAACGTCGATTCTTTTTCCAACTATAATCCCTATCTGGGTTTCCTAGGTTCTATTAGACACGGCGTGACCTCAGATTTTTTCTTGTTTCTTTCAATGGGATAAAAAGGTTCTACGCAAGGTTACAATGGCCCGTTATTGCGAACTTTACCGGCCGTGTGGGATCGTTTGCGGAAACACCCGTGGTAGAGAGAATACTGAGAAACACCTACCTATAGAATTGTGTAGTGATAATATCTTAATCGGCCGTGCTTTTATAGGTATAGCGATTTCTCATGATATTCTCAAATGATTCGCAATGAAGGTAGAGTAGAAAACACGTCTGTTCATGATGCTTATTTTTATGGTAGGTTACATACTTAGAACTAGGTTTAACAATTATTTCAAAGCGAGTCGTGTTCACCTAACGTATGATATATTTTCGAAATCTTCACCGTATCAAGGTGGAGTAAGGTAGTTCGACCCAGTAGAATCTTCTTTAGTATTCCCGTGGGGTCTGAATCATTTAAGTGATGTGGTGATTGTGGAAAGTAATTTTAAAACACTGAAGAAAACAGACTTTGGAGAAATATGTGCGCCAAGGGAGAAAACTAAATGGAATGAACGGGAGCTGTTGATTTAGGAGAGTCTTAACAAATAAACAAGGAGACACATTACAGCGGTACAAATGAAAATAACGGTACAGGAACTAAGAGAACGAACGCCGTTTATTTGAGCTTCCGAAATAACTAGAAGTGTAAAACCGTGGATTTCGTGACTAATTTATGCATTCTCATAGGTACCATTACATATACGATCCCCAACGGAGAATGGGTTGGAGGGAGACGGGAGGTGAGGTCGCATATTTCTATTTTTTGTGCCAACTGAGAAGGACGTTATAATAGTCACATAATTAACAACTTTTAAATGTGGTATTTATAACTATTGTCAGTGTGTTCTTCACGACGCTTGAAGGTACTTACAGGAACTACAAACACAAAGTAGGAGGCTTATTCATGTCCATTACGTAGGAGGAGAATATTTACGTAATTATGCCTTCTGTAAAACATTTTCATCGTTCGTCATTACTTCAAGAAACTTCGGTCAATCAATCAACAAAACACGGTTACGATCTGACAGGGAGCGTCGAAAGTTTATAATTAGTGAAGAACTCATAATTAATTCACTACTAATGAACCAATATACAAGTTCCAGGCTCGTTCTCCAATTTTGGAAAGCTCAAATAATGTTCTCTAATGAACAGCTCATTGAAGCCTGCAGTACAAGAGGAGTTTGACTTTCTTCTATTTCTCTGGTATTGTTTCTTCCAGTCCGAACGGGGAAATACTGTGAATGACCTGAGTACAGCCAAAATTAGAAGAATGCATTATAATAGCTAAAGTTTGGAAAATGCTATTTTGCCGCGAAACACCAAAGGCACACTGAGTCATCAAATTATATGTTCTCGAGTAAGACACAATGTTCTAGAACGCTGATTTATTTCCATTGCCCTGAATTTTCTTTAATTTATTCAGATCTCACAACGAAATGCTCTACTCCCTTTTAAAATAATATATATTTATGGAAAGCCAGTTTGACATAGGTTCAAACTTCTCGGAACAATTCGAAAAGGTTCGAACCCCTTCGGACCATTAATTGTGGCTGACCGATCATTACTCTCGTTCCCTGTTTATTCGTAGTTCATAATGCACTCATGAACCCTTAATCCATCACTCGAAACGTCACGAGGGTTGAACCAGCGCCCATTCCCTGTGCGTAAAACGTGTAATTAGGTCAAAAACTCATCTTTTGAAAAAGAAGAAACGATCCTCGAAAATCATCGGGGTACCCTCAGGCAATAGGCTTTCGCCCTCTCCTCTACCGCAGTAAAATTAATAACCTGGGAAAGCAGAAGGTTAAAAAGGATTTTTTGGAAATGTCCCATTCATTATGTCATGATGCGTAAAGTATTTCCTGTTGAGTCAGCAGCTATTAGGACCGCTTCTACGAATTTCTTCTGAGGAGAGCGAGCGGTAGGTAAAAAGCTTCTGGGATTCATAAATCCGAAGCCGGAACGCTGTGGGGTCAGTAGAGAAGATTCTTTTGCGGTGATCGTCCCTGATTTGTTATTATCATAATTTTCAACTTTCGGTTCGATAATTAAAAATATATAAGACGACCGGAGACAGGAGTGTGGCTGCCCGATGGTTGGAAAGGAATTGATTATTCCTAGATATTTACTTATCTACTATCTTTACTTTTTACCATTCTGACGTGGGTACGATATTAAGAAGTGATCTTCCAATAATAATTCGGAAATTATGCTTATAGAATTCGCCACCAGCTCTCTAGTTCTGTTGTACTGATTGCCAAGGTGCCTCGCGAAATTTTTCAAGCTTTTTTCGCTCGGTTTGCGGTTGAAAAAAGAAAAAAAAAAGATTAATTTAAAATCAGGGGGAGTCACAATTTTTCGTCTGTTACATACCTACCATACGACGTAACAAACAAATTAATATTCATTCCAGTCTCCTATAATGCTTAGGCTTATCGTGTAAGATAGGTACTTGTTCTGAGTCATTGAGGATCTGAAGTAAAGGCTTGGGAGCCTAGATCATGCTGGTCCATCTCTTCCATGAGAACGGCTCAGATGGACCCAATGGATGGACAGATGGACCACAACCGTTGGTTGCACTTCAATCTTGTTGGGAAAAAGAAGGTTTCAACTCGAGCTCAGCGGTTAGTGGTGTTGAATCCGAAACTATAACGAAAATAAATTAGGTATCTATGTTCTAAGAAAAAACTGCTAAAAGACAAAAGAAACAAAAAAACAACACTCCTATAACAAAAAAAAAAAAATAATTGCGTAGGTACATATCCTGAATCATCCGGCCAGTATTGAATTAAACAAAGCGACTGGTCCGTAGAATTTTAGATGAGAGCCAGTACCTACTTCGAATTTTGCTTGCAATTTTGATTTTGGGTTTTTGAAAACGTTTTAGTTGTTACTTATTGGATATAAATGCATATACATTTTTCAATGTTTTACTCCGATGATTAGCAGTATTTAAAGGTAGATGTAATAATAGGCATTTGCGAAATAATACATTATACAGTATAATAGGTATTTACCTACATGATTTTGAATAATTGTGCCCCCCCCCACCCACACCTACACACAAAATATCCCGCTAACTTATATATATTATGTATAGGTCTAATATTCAGAACAAAATGATATTAATAGATCAAAATTCTCAAAAGAGATTTTGAAGAGTGGGTAAATCATTCTCCTCAGGATTTCGGGAAATTATAATTGCCATTTACAACAAACTGTGAAGGAGCAGACGAGTAATAACTCCTTTTCGAATGAATGCAGGGGCCACATAGTGAGAACCACCAAGCAGGATTTTTAGCTGTATCACGGTACACGGAATGAACATACCTTACTAAGCACATTAGTCACTCTTTTTATGGTGCCACTGGAGGATGACCGCCCTGCCAAGCCCAACCCGTTTGCTACCCTACATGCTTTCAGACCTCTTTTTCCGCTAGGAACATGCTCTCCCTTCCCCGCCAGCTCTGGTTTTATTTTTCTAATAATATAACTCCAGCCATCGTGTGGGAGGATATATTATGCTTCGGGTGGCCGGGCACGTTTTGCATGTAGGAACCCGTTCGTATAAAACAAAGTGGTCCACACGGTAGCATGTACTCGTACGTCCGTCCGATGAGCGCCTGGTGCGGTCGATGCTCATAGTCAGTTCAGCGAAACTGTGTTCCATGCTGGGCTTTGATCAGTAAAATAATATTAGACACGTTGATCCATGTCTAAGGTATAAGGCATAAGCTATCCCTTTAGGTGCAGTAGGATGTCCACAATCCAGTTGGAGTCATTAGGTAGCTAAGTAGTTTGAAGCACTGATTTTCCAATAATTACCCACATTAACTAACTCTGATTTCATCAAATTAAACTTAATACTCAAAACCCTTGTTAAAAGTAGGTAAACCCATATGAACAGTGTTTCCTACACCTTCTTGCAAATAATTCACATTTTGTGAACAAAGTTCCAGTCATGCAGCATGAGTTAATGAGCGAATTTCAAAGAATTATTTTAGCCGATTTGGTTCATATAAGACATAGTGCGCTGATTCCGAATATACCATATGTATGTACTCATGTAGATGATCATTTACACGAAAAACCTAAAAAAAATCACGTTTTTTGACCCTTATTTTTAGGAACCTGAATCCTTGGAGTACTCCGAAAATTCTGGCATACAAACTCATCCTTTCTTTTGCTATTATTGACATTTTGAGTTTTTATGGATTTTTTAGATCGATTCCAGGGTTAGATGTCGTCTGTAATGACACATATATACTATATACATAATATGTCTATTTGTCTATAGGTATAAACACATATGAAAAACGTTGAAGTTCAGGAATCGTTCCGGAATGGACCCGAAACGGATTTACATGGAGAACATTTTTGAAATTTTGCATCACTTATCAAAATTTTGAATCCATTGCAATAAAACCCCCATAAACCAACTACTATCAACAAATTCAGAAGCAAGTATAATGAACATGAGTATGGTATCTTTGAATTCATCACGAAAATGTATCTTCGCCTAATTCCTGCTGATGAACGTACCTATTCACCCGGTGTCATAAACCAGCACCTATTCACCCACGTACCAGCACATAAAACGTACGCATTCACCCAGGTCATGAACTATGCAAAACACCTGTTGGAAATCGGGACAGCGTCCAAGCGTGATTAAAACACAAACAAACAGACAGACAGACTGATAATATACACTTTAAAATAATGATATTACTTATGAGAAATAGGACATCTCCCAATAAAGGATCATACTTTGGCTCAGTAAGTACTATACAGTGTAAATAGATACCTGGCATAGGTAAATATCTGATCGTTCCAACCTGATCTTAGGGAGTGCAGCCATCTGTGTCCCGGGTTCTGGTATGTTATTCTGGGATATGACCCAAACTTCGTTGTCTTCTCCCTCAACGGTGGTTCACATAAAAAGTAAAAAGCGGAAACGAAAATAACATCGGTCCCGATGAGTACGGAACCCGAAGCGAAAAAGAAGGACGGAGGAGAGGGGAGACTTGGAACGGTGAGTAAATATTAGAAGGAGCGCGTAAACATGAGGCGTATTAATTCCGGACAGTCACTGTTTGGCTAAGCGATAGCCTTTGTCACAATCAAAATTGGCTTTGTTTGTTTTGTGAAGGAAGAGTCACGAAGCGGTATTGAAGAACTTGGGTCCCAATAGTTCTTATGACCGGGAAAGCCCTTGGGAACGGGTTCGGGATTTAAAGTGAATCGAGGCCCTGAAATTACTTGAACAAACATAGCTTGTTGATTGTCCTGTTTTTTGATTTTTTTTCTCTCCTAGAACTGAGTGGCTTTGGCTTGGCTGGAAGGCCTCAATTCAAAGATTCACTCTATCCTCTGACCTGGATACAAATCCCTGAAAATCCGAGAGAAAGTGGGATGAGGCCAACAGGGACAATGACGGAAATAGTACCGAAATCCGTAGAACGAAAGAAGCACCTTCCAAAAGTGATTAAATGTAAGGGGTATTTGAAGAGTGTCATCATATCCTACCCCCTCCAAAATAGCAAGGTCATCATCTGCTCTCTTGCGGTTTATTTTTGCACTGTAAGGAGCCTTTTGCCTATGACTGTAGAGCTCTTGTTTGTGCTACACATCCAGAACATTTAAAATAATTCCCCATTAATGGTTGGATCAGTGGTACCTGGGTGATTCTCTATTTTGGTGTCACTTTTCAACTTTTTTTTTAGAAAAAAAAGTACGGTTTTCCTAGGTTGAAATATTTTCTTTATAATGTACATAAGGCCTTCACAAGCCCCCTTAAAAAGATCATCATAGATATTGCTAGTTTTGGAGGAATTTAAATTTATACAAAATTGTAAAAATGAGGGACTGAGATCAGGTGGAAGGACTGAGGAAAATATGGAATGAATTACTCCAATCACGTGCTATACTTCCATAAGTCATATGGACTCATTATAATAAACATATAAAACAAATAATAAATCTAATTTTGTGGCTAGAAATCAAAAAATCGTAATGTTTTCTCGCAGTTTTTGCTCAAGTCCTCATGTCACGTCAGTCCCTCACTCTATAATAAATGAGGGACTGAGATCAGGTGAGAGACTGAAGAAAATATGGAATGAATTACTCCAATCACGTGCCAAACTTCCATAAGTCATGAGGACTCAATATTATAAACTTATAAAACAAATATGTAATCTAATTTTGTGGCTAGAAATAAAAAAATCGTAATATTCTCTAGCAATTAGCCTCAGTCCCTCATGTCACCTCAGTCCCTCACTCAATAATAAATGAGGGCCTGAGTTATGAGGGCCTGAGGTTTTGGAGGTTATGTTTGACTGAAAGCAAATCTGTTATGTTGATGATGATAAACCTTTTGGAAACAGTTAGGAGCAATCAGTACTACTGATTCAGCAGCTACAACGAAAATATTTATTAGCTTCATAAATATGCCAACTTCCCTGAAATTCTGAATGGTGAGGGACTGAAACTGCCACTAAACCAACCACGAAACACACGCCACTGTCACACTTTGAGAACTAACTGAGAGGGTTATAGAAGAGCAAGGTTATCCAACAAAAAGGGGGGATGTGATCTAGTGTTTCCAACCCTTTTTTTGTGTGTGTTGTTTGCAAGGCCTTAGCATGGCGCCAATTTCAAAAAAACATGAGGGACTGAGGTAAAACCGATGGGACAACCATATTCGATTTTTGTATTTTTGATGACAGAGTTCTTCTTAAGTTCTGACAGGTATTATAAAAATATACTTTTGAACGGACCTAACGACCATGGGCTCGATTCGATAGGGCTACCCTTTCAAGTAATTGAAGCATCCTAAACTTGACAACTCGGGTCATGGGACATGGTGAGGGACTGAGATTCCGCCATTTTAAGTACTATTTCTAAGTACAATACAGGTATAAATTCGATAAATTAAGAAGAAAAATGTAGAAGAAGTGAATACATTCAACTGTGAGAAAGAAAAACAACGGAATAATATTATATACGTTCTTGGTGGGCTGCGGACTGAAAAGTGACACCAAAATAGAGAATCACCCACCTACAGAAACTACAAGCCATTCAGATTCAAACTCGAACTCCTCTCAATTTTACATCCGATTCCCATTTCCAAATCTTGAAATTGAACATGTAGGTATTTGGGTGAGAATTCGAAACAAAATGCAAAACGGCGAATCACGGCCAGAATTGCGGGGAGCTTCCTGACATATTGTAACATGCATTTAGGTACCTATTTTATTTTCACCTGACTATGTTTTCTAGGTAATTGTACAGTACATGCTCCACATGAACACTTTTCCCCTACAGTACAATTACCGAGAAAACATAGTAATTTGAAAATAAAATAGGTATCTACATTCATGTTACAATATGTGAGGAAGCTGCCCGCAATTCCCGTTTTGTATTTTGTTTCGAAATCTCACCCACTAGAATTTTTGGGTTCCAGTTTATACCTACCAGTAGACGTACACGTGTAGGTACTTCCGACGACACCTTCAAAGCGGGTGAGTGTAACTATGGAAGCGTAACCAACAAGGTAATTAATACTCGGACGGTTCTTCGAACTGAGAGCGGAAAAGGTGGATCCCCTTCAATTAGTTTAGTTATGGGCTGAAAACTCATAATTTACGTTGAATAAATAATAACTTGGGCATACTGCAGTTGTACTGTTAGTTGGCGACGAACTATGATATGTCTGACGCTCCTAATAGGGCCATAGGCAGCAAATTAGGTTTCTTTGAATTCGGTAGGTACCAATTAAAAAAGGATATAAATAGGGTAGTTGAAGACCCTACAAATCTAGTAATTGGCAGGCGTCACTAGATAAAAACTGACATATGAATAGTTACTAGGTTCCACTGGGTAACAAACTACCAACCTCGTCGTGAAATAATATTGATTAACAGCATCAGACAGATATCGAACAATAGGAGGAAGCAGTCCATCACAATGGGTATCCGATGGGTATTTATAAATGAAAAGCTTCAAGAAGTTTTCATGATTACTTGAATACCTTAACTTTATAGTACCTGCCAATTTCGCAGAGAAATTAAACCTGTATTGAGTCTTCGATGATTCTCGATCGATGATAGAGTTTCTGGTAAACAGGGCTGTAAGTGATCGGGAGTAGATTATTTGAATGATTTCAGATTAACGCCTAAGTCTTTTTACAAAGGTAATACTGCCCGTAACACCATTTTCTAAAGTTCAGATACAAAATTGGTGGCTGCCTTTGGAAAGACCGTGAATTCCCGTTTGAGAATATGCTAATTATTTGAAGAATTCTGAAGGGGTTTGAATTATTCCTGAAATGCGAATCTCAAAAAATACGAAAATTTCCAAGCGCTCCAACTCAGCGGGAAACGCCACAATCTATCTTGCCGGTGATAGGGAACACTTATCTAATTAATATATTAATATTTAAAAAAATAAAATTATTAAATAATAAAATTATATTAAATAAAAATTTGAAATAATAATCTTACACTTTTATAATTTTGGTGCACTAATTCAGGGGGGAAAATGCGTTTGAATTGGAGTGTTTAAAAGCGTGTGTTATATGGTTTGACTCGATCAGTTCGTGTCTTGATGAATTTACGTATAGTTTCCCATGTAGTTTTTCAAGGTATATCAAATGGTGGTCTCTCATCCAAGCAATGATATATATGAAAAGAATGGCATTTCGATATAATAGGAATTGTCTGCGATGCTACTATGATTCAAGACGACACATTTTTAAATCTCGGAGGTTTGGTCAAAGTCAGTATTTCGCCCGAGCTAACGTTCAACGTCGCTCTCACCATGAAAATCGGGCGGACGTTCAACAGGATTTCTAGCGGTCGATATACCAAAGAATGATTTCTATAATAGGCAGTTACGATGGCAAGCACCTCTGGTTTCGAGTACCTACCCATACCAATCAAGACTTCAAACCCACATTCGCTTTTCAAAAAAAACCTATACCAATACTACTTGATGAATCACACTAATAACGCGAAGCAAGATAGATTGGGGCATTTCCCGCTAAGGTGGAGCTCTTGGAAATTTTCGTATTTTTTGAGATTCGCATTTCAGGAATAATGCAAACCCCTTCAGAATTCTTCAAATAATTAGCATATTCTCAAACGGGAATTCACGGTCTTTCCAAAGGCAGCCACCAATTTTGTATCTGAACTTTAGAAAATGGTGTTATGTAAAAAGACTCAGGCGTTAATCTGAAATCATTAAAATAATCTATTCCCGATCACTTACAGCCCTGTTTACCAGACACCCTAGCAGTGGATGAGTAGCTCCACTATTCTGAGCGATTGCAAGGAATTTATATCCTTGTTTGGTATCATCGCATAGTAAGTTTCCCGACGAGGAGGTGAAGTAGGAACACACGCCTTCTTTACGATTACCTTACTGTGATGTTGTATCCCCTAGCATTTTCCATTATCTCACTCGATTAAACGCCTTGACAGTTAGACTATTAACATAGAAGTTAATCGATTAGAGATACATTTTTCAGGATCGTAGGTACATACTCAATACTTTTTATGCTTTCTCGTGATCATACTAATATGATAATTCCCAGTTCATTTGTGTTCTCATATAGAGTGATACTTTTTACTGTGACAGGAATCTGAAACATGATAAGCATGTCGAAGCAAGGTGAGAAACCACTTAGTTGCTTGCGTAGACACGCCATGAGTTGGTACTTCATTACCAATTCTGCTTGAATTTCTCTGAGCCTGTTTTAATGAACGCCGCTTTAACGAAGTGAATGCCGCGGAATACGGTTGTTTGAGTGACATACGCGTAGGACGTTCATTTCTGCTGCCAACTCATTGCATCATAATGATCTCCAGCGTTTCCATTCGCCAATAATATTTGGCGGATTCTTCAAGTTGAGAATACACCGGGATTGATAGCCTCAAAAACCCGAAATTATGCAAAATAATTTCTGATGATGCCGAAATGATTCCCCTCTATTGCAAAATGATGCTGGAATTATTCATCTCTGTAGTCTCAGAAGTTAATATAATTTATTCATGTGGTTCTTCTTCTCTAGTATAACCAAATACATAGAATAGAATATTATATATGTAATTTATTGTCATAAAACAGGTATCAAGCAATGAGCCTGGAAAAGGATCGACATAGTATTTCAAATTATGCAGGTACAAAACAAGTTAGAACCGACATATTTATCACAATCGCCAACATACTCGAAATTTGCACACAAAAGGCACCTGTGACTCCCCATCAAGTCATGATCTTGTGAAAAACTGATACTTATGTGATGTTGTAAGATGTGATGACGAAGATTTAACTTTGATAAAAAGGTGTAGTAATTCAAGTTGTTATCCTGTAAATAACAAGATAATATGTGGAGATTTTTCTTAAACTACCAAGTCTGATGCAATAGGCTCTGGTGCCTGATACTTAAATCAGAATAACTCTATGATCGAAATGTCGGAACAATAATTTGTGGGTTGAGGGTGGAAGTATTCTGGGCTTACTTACGGTACGTATATTGTTCAGTTATCCATCCGAAATGTGACGCAACAAACTTGTTGCCTCATCAGGGATTTTAATCTGCGTGACGGTGAGGGCTTGGCCAACTTGTCATTTGCCAAAACATTAGGTTGGTGAATACCTTAGGTATAGGGTATGATACTATGCTCTTCGGAAGATGTGGAATAGGTGTTGGCATGATTTAAATGTTCATTTTAATTGTAAAAATTATAAAGAAAGAAAGAACTGGTTTCACTTTAAAAAAATGTCACCCTTCGGCCGAAGATACACAATTAAAACTAGAATGTTTTTGGCATTTGTAAACTGCCTATTAAGAAAAATGTCTGCCAAGTAGCGAGGGCAGTATAGCTTTCCCACTTTTGTAACGTTGACGTAAAGTATCAATTAGTTAATATTTCAGCGAAATTGGTAGAATAGCTCCAGAGTTATCCCTATGACAAAAAACTTGAAGTTCGCGCTTGCGCCGCAGCTATTACTGATCCAACCGTGATGAAATGCAAAGGTTTTGTGTCAACCCTTAACTACCTACTCTCCGAGTTTAAGCGAAATCAATCCATTAGGAATTGAGATATCGTAGTTTCAGGAAATTCACGTTTGCGCATGCGCACAAGCTACTAGTGGTCCGATGGCGATGAAATTCATAGGGGACCTTCTTGGGTCTAACTCGTGTAATCTCTGAAAATGTCTCCGAAATTGGTAAAGTAGTTCCGGAGCTACTCCTATGACAACAAATTTCAAGTTTGCGCTTGTGCAGTAGCTATTAGTGATCCGATCGTGACGAAATTCATAGGTGATTGTATTCTAGTCAGCCCCCAACTACCCTCAAATTTGAGCGAAATAGCTCGATTAGAATCCAAGATGCCGGGGTTTCAGGAAATTCACGTTTGGGGATGCGCTCACGCTACTAATATACCGATGGTGATGAAATTCATCGAGTACCCTCAAGAGGCTAACCCGAAGGATCCCTGAAAATGTCATAAATTCGGACCATAACTTGGGCGTAGTGAAAC
>JAEMON010000004.1:32629125-32652010 GCA_030264115.1 Lygus lineolaris
GTTTCATCGTCCCCCCATAACTTCATTATAGTTCTGCCTGGGACAAGGAATTGACCACACACCGACAGATACGGAACCAAAATTGTTCAGAAAGCTCTGAAACTTGAAAAACAAGTGGAAATTTTGATTCTGGAGGACACGAATTTTTTTTCATTTCTTGCTAATAAAAATAAATAGCTTTCTACCTTCGGTATTGAGGAAGCAAAATGTGTCCTCCATGAGCACCTAATTCAAATAACACGTCTCTTGAGAGGGAAATAAATGACCAGAGGCGCAACTAGTCGGACTGAACTGATTGAAGAACCCATTTTATTTATTCACCCACAACCCTAGATAAATAATTAATTTATGAGGTGGCAACAACCATCACTAGTCGCAAAACAGTATATGGTGGATTTCATTATACTTCGGTTACAAGAGGAACAAAATCCTTCCAGAGCATCACATTGTAAATACATCACACTGTGTTGAGTGACGAAACGGAAGAAAACTATCACGGATGGTAGCTGAGGAGCCATTGAGAGGAACTCTTATAGGAGCCATAAATCCCCTTTAATCCACTACCACATAGTTCTTTCTTCGAATATTGTTATTCTAGAACGGTCCGATGAAAACGGTTTTTAAAGGTGGCATTCAATTATGAAAAGAAACGTACGGAAAGCCCAAGTTATGAATGGACAGTGAAGAGTCTTTCTCATTGTTTGAAAGGTTTAGCGAGCGGGGAGACCCCCGAGACCCCGAGCATATGAAGTAGTGTTGAGTTATGGCCAATTACGGGACGGCATCCGGAGAAGATTTAAATCCGAGCGGCAATGAAATCCGAGTCTCCTATAACATAATGTATGCAAAGGATATGATAGCAAGCGTCTAACAATTTGAGCGTGGAATAATGGCTAAAGTGGATTAAAGTATTCTTCTAGCGAATTTTCAACAGAAGGTAGGGATTAGGGGGGAATGGGTTCAAAAACTTGCTCGTACCAATTAAGTTGAATTGTTGACATAGTTATGCAATCATTGGAAAACTTCACTTTCCACTTTTTGGAAGAACGGAATTTAAGTTTTTGAGTTTCAATACGTGCGACTGAACTTAAGAAGAATTTCCCATACTTGAGATTTCGAGAAGAAATTTCAAAATAACAAAATCGATTTGCGATTCTCAGTTGTGTTTACGTTTGTTTTCTGTTCCATCCTTGCGAGGTGGAACAAGGTTGGTCACCTTCGGATGGTCTGATTCGATAATGAAAGATTGGAAACTATCTAACTGTAAAAAAGTCCTGTTCATGCAGCATGAATTGATAAGCGAATTTTCAAAGAATAATTCTACCCGATTTGATGGGTAAATTACAGGAAATTTCACGCTGATTCCGAATATACTGTTATGTTCCTATGTTTAAGATAGCAATTTACACCAAAAACCTCAAAAAACACGTTTTTAGCTATTTTTGAAACTAAATTTTCAAAATTTAAACCTTTGGAGTACTCCGAAAATTCTGGCCAAAGAACTCATTCTTTCTTTTTATATTATTGACATTCTAATTTTTTTTTGGATTTTTTATCTCGATTCCTCGGTCAGGAATAGCAGAACAACCACGGGATCCGAACTTGCGACCAGCTCCTTCTTGATGTGAGCCACCACTCTATGGCAGCCCAAATAACACAAGTTTCACCCTCCTATTGTCATACGTTTCTATTATTTAAAGTTTGCGAGCTAGGGCAATTTCATTCCCTATTTTCAACCTATTGGACATGACTGACAGTAAAGCGATGGCAAACTATAAATACCAGAAATAGAAAGACCCCAAAACGGACTCATATACCAAATGATATCCATTTGGTCCATGGTATGATGAGTAAGCAAAGTAGTGCTGACGGCGGACGTTTTCTAATTGGATTTTCAGATTATCTATGTAGGTACCTGTAGCTACCTATCATGGAATGAGGGAGAGCACATTTGGAGAGAGGGTTAAACAAATGTTTTTCTAGTTCGTTTCCAAAGGGTTAAACAATAATAAACAGAAATGAAGCTTAGCAATTCCAATATCCGTGCCCTAGGCTCCTTTCGTACATCCCTGTCCTAGGCTCCTTTCCTACATCCCTGTCCTAGATTCCCATACCCCTGTCCTAGACCCCTGTCCTAGACTCCTGACCCCGTAAATAGGCTTCACGTGATTAGATAAGAATTGAAAATTGATATTCCATCCCAAGCGAGGATTGGAAGAATAAAATTGAATAGAATCAAATAACTAGAATCAACTATGCTGTGTTCGAATATTCTATGTCCTATATTGGTAGGCAACGTCCGATAAAGCAACAGAGTGAACATTGTATTATTTATTGGACAGTTACAGGAGTAATTCCTAAGGCCACAAACCACTTCTTCTGACTACCACCTAAATGAATAATAGCCTCCATGACAGGTGGTAAAAGAGCTTTAGTGAAATGGGATCTGAATATGAAAGTACTTCTCCCAATAAAAGAAGTATACCTAATGATGGAATACTCTCAGCCAATTTACGATATGCGTATAACGTTGGACCTTCGTTAGGTATTATGCGTTTCGCTCCGGTTCTTCAACAATATAAAGGAAGAGCACTTTCTTCACCTTCCCAAATGAACTCGAACGAAGTCCAAGCGACCCCGCGCAGTCCCATTGATCCTCCCACCTTCCCTTACACAACGAGGAGATATGAGTTGCTTGACGTTAGTTGGAGAGGGTCCCCTCCGGGCCGTATACCTCGTTGCGATCATAACTCGCGGTCCTGACAGTATACCTTGAGGGTCTCCGGGATAACAAGTATTGTCGGGCATGGGGCAAAAGGAGGCTGTAACGAAGAGGATAGCGCGGGGGAGGTGATTCGCCAGGACGTCATTCAGCACCTTGGGGCATCGCTTCTTGTTTGAGGGCAGCGAAAAGCAACACCAATAACCGTGATAGGAAGATAATCAAATGCCAACAAATGTTGTGAGGTCTTCATAACGGAGATAGCGTCGCTCCCGAAGATTCAAAAAAAAAAAAAAAAAACGACTTCGAGTCTCTCAAACGAAACAACTATAGAGAACTATAGGTAGAATCGCGAGCCTGAAAGATGCGGACAAAAGAACCCTGTTCATATAAAAATTATGAACGTTTTGCCCCGAAATTCTGATTACTAAAATTGGCGTACCTACAAAATACGAAATGTTTGTTCATTTCAAAGACTCCCCACTGCGCTAGTCTAATCTTATTCTCACAGGAAAATTGGTATACATGTTGTCAAAATGAAGCCACCTCCACTTGAGGACCATTAGCAAATCAATCGGAGTAGGCTAGCATTTCAACCCTTAGTCAGAGGTGGAATCATAATTTCATTTTGTAATACACGTTACTTTAAAAAAAAAAAAAAAATATTTCTAATTTTCACATGGTTGTACAAAATTTTCCTCCTGTCTCCTTCATCAAAATTCTTAACTAGAAATCCAAATTTTTGCTTCCGAGTCTATACTAAATGTTTCAAGTTATAGCGGAAGCCTAGTGATCACTCACGAGTAGAGTGTGGATGTGGATGGTGACATAGGAGTAAATGAAGGAAAACTGGTGGTTATAAGAGATTTTCATGCATTATCCAATGATTGAGGGGTTTATAGCAGGGCGGGTATGGCCGAACAGAAAGAGATTGCAACAGCTTGAAAATATGTGTTCCCATAAAGTTGGGTGAAGGAAGATAACGATACACGAGAATACAATTTTAGGTACATGGTAAAACAGAGTGAGGTGGCGGGGTTGTAAGAAAAAGTTAAAGCCTTAGCGATGTCGTAGCCCAAGTATATGACATTGTGATGGCCCATTTAAGGAAGGTCGGCCCTTGTTCTCGCGGCCCCTTGTGCCCTCTCCTACGTGCCCCGTATGCAAATATGCCAAACTATACTTGGTCCAGATATCCGAATCTTTTGACCTCAGATAACCCCCAGCCAAATCATCAGGTAATCATGAAGATGAAGGGGGACAGATGGTAAACATCCTACAGAAATGCGTAATGCGCAGTAGGATAGAGCTAAGCTCAATCACTGATCCTCATAATGAATCTTGATACGCACTGTGGCGTCCCTAGAAAGCAAATATATAACAAACGTTCAAAAAACAAAAACGAAAGACGTGTTAGATAGGATGATAAATGGAGACAAGCATAATGTAAGTATGTAGGTAGGGGTGTAAATACGAGTAGGTATTTATATTTTATGTTCAGCAAAAAACCACGTATAACTTCGAAATACATGAACGTAAGTTTTAAATACAAGCTAGCATATTAGGAAATTATCTGGTAGCGAACTGAATTGCTGGGAATCCGTAAAATAAATATAACTAAAGTAGAAGAGGAAAATTTAGTTTAGATTGCTCCAATGAATCTGTTTGGATATAATTTTCAACTGTTCAATTCAAGTGGATTGTTTGAAACCGGCTCAGACCTTAATGCTCTCAATCCCAGCTACATCTCTCAGCTAAAGTTTGTTCGGCTGGAGTTCTGGGTACTGATGATATAAAAATGCTGTTAGGTTTGAGTGATGTAGAGATACATGGGCGAGGTTTGCCATTTGACAGGTGTCTAATCATTGCCCTTCCACACGCACTGAAATCCACGAATGCCTAATAAGCAGCTCCAGATTCTAGGATCGTTAGTTCAAAACCTGCCTTTTGAGAGCACAGTTGCGGAGCCAATGGTGGAAAAGGTATACTATAATTTCGGCAAGCCGAATGATTTTTCGACAAACTGACCTTTCCCCAAAAAAACCACATGAAGGCGGTAATTACCTCTGCAGGCTGCCTACCTAGCCCGCATTAGCCATATGCTTTTCCGACCCCCAATTGCCCTGATTTGTCTGGGCTCTCCGGTTACCGACGGGGGTGAAACAAATAGGGGGAGACGGCGGGCCTGCCAGATGTCATCAAATCTCTTTGGGCGGTCATTTCCAATGGGTGTAGCTCATGAAGACGACCCCGTCTCCCGGCACGCGTTGCACCCCGTGCTGGACACTACGAGGTCCGAACGCCACGGCTTCTGTATTCAAGTTCCCTTTTTTTTTCAAGTTATTTACCGTCACTGGTATAATTTACCCTCGAGTTCAACCTGACCCACGTTGAAAGAAAAAGTGGAGTTCCTCTGCCACATGTCATCATCCTAGGGCAGTTGAGAGATGCTGTCAGTCGAAATGTCCACATCTCGTACTCTCGTTTTTGGAAAAAGGATTTATAAGGGAAGGGTCACATCTGCCTGAGTCATCATTTTGATACTTAATTTTGACCAGGAAAAGCAGCAGTTGTGACTAAACTAACCTTTTTTTTGTCATTCCATGCTTCGCTCTATTAATTGAGTAGACAAATTAATATAGGTACTTATTTAGAAGGAAACATAATTTCAAATCGTGAGGAGAACCACACCACTCTATTGAATGTTCACTACAGCATTTCGAAAATATCAACTTATATTTTTCACCCCTTGGAGGAAACTGACAGTAACTCAGGATCAACTGCATCACAAATAGGGACTGAATTTCAATGGGGTCTGCGCACGAGAAATAAAAATTGGAAAAAACCCATTACTTAATTATGTTATTCGACTATTTATCAGGACGAAAAACTCCATGTGGGAGCAGAAATCGTCACGTTAAAATGGAATGTTTTGAATTTCGCGAGGGTTTCGACATTCTCCGCATGGATGCGCTTCGACCAATCAGCGCGCTCCATTTCCGCGCGCATTTTTTTCAAACGTTCACATTTCTCTTCGTCGATAAAAAAAAAAAAAAAAAAAAAAAATAGGGAGACCACATAATTATGAAATAACCCCACTGTGTCCATTTTGAATAGATTCCCTTTCAATAAAAATTGTAAAAAAAATCATGCGCAGACCCCATTGTTTCGGTAAATGAAACACTGCCAATTATCACAAAATGCTTTATTATTTTTTGTATACCTAGATCACCCATCTGTAGAGATTCCATTGATAATAAAGTCTTCATTAATTATTAGCCCAATACAATTTCTGGTTATTGTGATCAATGATTGTATAGTAGGTGACCCCCAGACATAATACATTAACCCAATGCCAAAACACGAGGGGGAAGGAGAAGAGACCAGATGAAGAATAAATTATGAAATGTGGTTGCAACCAAAAATAAAACTGAAACATTCTAATGCAATTTTGAAGAACCGAACGAATAGGTAGATATGACAAAAACTTTGTAGGTGAGTATCTTGAAAAGTTGAATAAAAAGTAATGAATCGATAACATGTAGGTATAAAGTACATTCAAGCAATATTCATTCGAGCTAATGAAAATGTACCTAGCTACGGATAAAATACTACGGAGAGTTGTTACTTTTTGAATAAGTAGAATTACGTACCTCATTACGAAAAGCGACCACCAAAACGAATGGTTTCATTCTATACAAAAAAGGCGATTCCTGAAGAAAAGTTAGTGAGGCATGCCATCCTAACAAACAATCTTCTTTCACAGAAGGCGTAACTTTTATGAGTAATCATTCTTATTAACTGATGGTTTCAGTTTACGAGCAACGCGCTGCGTTGGAAAGATGTGGAGTTCAATTCCTTGTTTGGAAGATTGCAATTTTGTCAAGAAATGCCTAGTTTTGATGACTACCTCGTTTCCAACGATTTCCAATATTACAATTTCCTGCTCCAAATAAGTAATCATAAAACAGGACGGGATAATGTGCTCAGCGTTGGGGTTTGAATGTCACAAATCTTCTCAAACCCGTTTTCGATCAATTTCGACCTTCGGATTATCTTATTATCGCATCTTCTTGGAATGATCTCAATGAGATCTTTCCTTTACAAGAATAAATTAAAATCCAAGCCGAAATGTTCATTTCAGGAGTCCTGTGCTGTGCACCCTGAGTCCATTCTAGTCCGTACTGTACCAACTACACAATTTACACTATATATTACACAATTTCTTTTCAAAGTTAGCATTAGTTTACAAATTATTTAAAAAAAATAATACTACCCTGGATTTTTTCTCAATACATTTAAAAATTCATTAGTCGCTACACTCAATTAGAAAAAAGTTTATGAAATGAAGGAACAAAACTACAGAATAGATAGTGCAATAAAATGGCTTCCAACGATAACCTTGAGAGAAAAAGCTGCAATGTTGCATTCCCCTTGTGACAATTGAATAATATAGGAATCAATTCAATGATAAATGTAGGTAGGTAGTCTTATAGACAAGCGGATCGACAAATAAGAAGAACGCATACTGTTCCGTATTCCAGGAGAAAGGAAATGCTCAAAACTGTTACCCTGTACGGCGAAATTACGATTTTTTCATCAAAACAAACGTTGGATGCAGGTAAGGTTCTTGGTTACATGTTCAATCAACAAGGTATTACTTTCACAATGTCAATAAACTCTTGAGCAGCAGGAGGCACGACATTGGCACCCAATTATTCATAACTTGGGTGCCGCTTGATGGGCTGAGATAGCTTTTATTCCCTTTCATCCTTCAGATAGCTTGATTGTATCGAAGCATCGCCGGCCGCCAACTCGATCGTTAATTCCGGTGGTAATCAAGGATCAGCCTCAGGTCCTACCCTATTGGAAGCTGTTGCAAAAGGAAAGACATGCGAGCAGTAAACCGAAGGTGCAGTCGTAAAACTGGTTAATCTTTAATAACACCTCCGCTCGATAGTTGGAAAAAAATAAATATTTTACGCGCCTTTAGCTTGTACCATGTGGTTTTGTCTTTATTGCTATTGGACCGGAGAATAGCTGTTGGCACTAAATAAGAGACGCTAAAGTTAAATTCATACTGAAAGAGTGGCAAGCCAAACAAGGTGAGTAAATTGACTATAGCTATCTCGTAAGAGCAGGTATTTTACTACAAGGGTGTACTCAACCAGGGACGTTGATCAAGCTTCAAGCAGTGAAAACATTGACGATAAGAAATTCAATAGCAATCTAAAATCTACCGCACATACAATAATTCAGGAATGTTCACTAACATAGATACAGAATGTTCACAATGAATAACATGAACCTGAAATATTTCTCGAAATGCCAATTATCAAGGACCATACGGTTGAATTCGTTCTTCAGAAAAAAGGAGAAGTGGTAAATATAGGTAGGTACGTACCTCAAGATGTGTGATGACGCGAAGAATTTGGTGATAATTGTTCATGTATTCGTACTCGTAAAATGGAAACAGACAGCTGGATGCAGAAAGCTGCCAGAAGCTATATAGTTGTATTGTATACAATGGTACTCGAAGATTTAATTGGTGACGATCATATCTGGGAACTCGAGAAAATATTAGAGAGTTCCTAGTAGTTTTTGATACAATACGATACCACCGAGTTCTGGGCATGCGCAGTAGTGTCCTGGGATACGATACCACGCAGTTTCCAAGCAATCGGATCTACTAGGAACTCTCTATTCTAGAGCAATTCAAATGGTAACATACACATAGTGGAGAGCAACAGACCCAGAGTTTTATAGAAGATGATGGTTAAGGAAGCTCATGAACAAATAATGATATTTGACTGGAGTTGATTATATAGGTACATGGCGATTTGAGCCAACGCAAATGAAAATGGATGAAATCATGGGGAAACTAACGGACGAATCTCTCAACACTTCCAAAGCAGCTTCAGCATAATCTAACTCAACTTTTCGTCAAATGAGTTGTTCAAAATATTGGAAAAACCTAGAGATATTCCCTCAGTTTAAGAGAAGCCAAATTTGGCTGACTTCCTCAATATTCTTGTAATGTTAGGCAGCACAGTCAACGCTACTGAGTTCGCCTGCGGTCGTGCGGCTGCGGTCGTGCGTTCGAGGCCCAGCGCCCCTCGCCTCAACACAGGGCGGTCTGGCAATGGGAAGGCTTGACGGAAATGATCGGAACAAATTCTAATCCTCCTGAGACGTCAGGCAATCACGTCCGCAACGTTGGGCACTTCGGTCGGATGTCAAACCCCAACACGAAAAAAGCTGTTTATTTTACGAGTTTTTGCAATAATATTCCGGTGATGAAGGAAGTTGAACCAAAAGAGGAGTAATACACAGGGAAAGCTCAGATTGCTATTTTTGCCGTCGGGAGAACATTCTATTTTGACTCAACACTATGTATACCTAATTTATAAAACTCGTACTACGAACGTGTTACTGCCTGACACAGTTCTTTCATAGTTGTATTTCCTCACCTGATTCTCTCTATTCTTTGCAAACGCATGGCCTTGACCGGAAATGACACGATGAAAGATACCGCCCAGCCGCACGGACAAAAGCTGGCCTTAGGTCCTTTCGACACGAGTGATAAATGCATAAAAAAAGGACATTCGAGGTATGTATCGCTAACTGGAAACGAAGCAAAAGACCGGCATCCTGCCCTGAAATATAATAAGAGGTTCGGACTCCAACTGCACATGGAGGCGGAGAAGTATATAGGGAGGAACGTTTGGTTTTGTGATGGCGCAACAAAGACGAGGGCACGTTGAGGAGCTAGGAGGAGGATCACGAGGAATAAGGGCTCCAAGGCGAGGAGCCCCTTTACCTGTAAAACCACGTAATTATACGTGGCCCATGCGTCGACAGGGCCCTCCCCCATTCCTTCCCAATGATCCGAAAACAGAGTATCATGAAGGAGAGATGGGCGGAGGAGAAAGGTACCGGTTTACTACAAGATCGAAAAAAGAACGTAAAAAGGCGCCCCAGTGTTAATAAGGTTCTTCGTTTCATTAGCGGTAATTACTGTGAATTACAGAGGTGGTCTTGGAATCAACCGAAAGCCTCTGCGTAGTTCGATGGTTTTATGTCATTTTGGCCCTCTGGAACCGTCTTCTTCTTTAATTTATACGGCTCCTTAACAGCTCATTATCATCCCAATAGGGGCTCAGTGAAAAACCCTATTTACTGGCCGCGGCTTCTCCTTCCATTATCCGAATTCCTTGTTGAATAAGGAGTCAACAGTGACATTGATAGTTAGTTTAACACTTCATCACGCCTGTTTACTATTCTTCAGTAATTTGATTCAGATATTCCATTCCGTCCATCCATATTTTTACCAAGTAGACACAATGAACAAGAATTCAAACAATGTACAAAACACCAAACCGTAAACACTGGTTTGAGCGGAGGCCCAGGAATAATAAATGCTAATGAGCCACTAACTTTACCTTCCTTATTCCGGATAAATGCTACCCCTCAATATTCGCTGCTGGTCACCAGGATCCATGGTCATGGTTTTCCAAAAGGGTTTTTAATTTCTAGGTCCCGTTAAATACACAGTGAGCCTCGAATTCACCTGGCGCCCACCGTCTAGGCAGTCCCGATTTTCTAGTCCTATATCATCAAGTGACTTCCTTGATTAGCATCTGTCCAGTCCAGTCTCGGTATCAGGTTTTTGATCTTCAGTGACCGGTGTGATCACCGATCAATGCTTCGCCTCGGTGATCCTAATATTCACAGGAATTTTAGTTCAGGTAGCCCCTAATTTGCACCGTCTCTTTGTGTTTTTCATCCGCAAGTATGTGTCACTCACAACTTCAACAATTTTGATCAGATTGCATCATGTTGAATTAGTGAAGGATTGTGCAGGTGCGCCCTGGATGGCCCCGTATGAATATCATTTTAACTAGGATCAATAGTAGTCACTGCCCCCAAATGAAAAACTCCACCGAAAATAAATATCTATTGGTCTATTGGACCTATTGGTCCTAATGCTAGGTAGATACTTCAATGAGTTAGGGTTACAGTCATGTTTAGGATATGAGAAAGGTATCTATGTGCCATGCATGCTCACCAACTTGGCTGGCGTTTTTAATATGCATCACATCATATTGCTCACAGTTTCGACTAGGGTAAGTCCATGGGTGTTGAGGTGTAGCGTAGGCTAGTATCTCTGTAACTTTGGGAGAAGGGAAAACTCGATATCGCAGTCTATAGTCAACCGCAACTTGATAACCGTATCACTCACATCGTATAGGAAACTAATAAGTCAAGGTCTTTGAGGGGTCCAATAACCGCTGTTTTGTTAGAGGTCGGCCCTAAGGTCGAAAGGAATACGTTCGGACGAAAGCAAAGAAGCCGCCGATTTCATGGTGCGGAATCCCAGCCTTTTCCGAGAGACTGAACCCAAATACGGAACATCACTCCCCCACCCGTCCCGCCCCTGAACCTGAACCAATCCAGGCCTGATGTGGAGATCCCGTCCCTATTCTCCGCACAACAATGAGATGCTGCCCAGAGCGCTTAACTGAGCCGGCTTGTGCAATAAGGCCGGAAAGCGCCGTCCTAACTAGAGTAGACGTCTATTGAATCCCTATTTGATCCCCGGTCCGATGGGCCACCCTCCCTAGCTCCTCTATAATAGTACGTTGTGTTTCACCATCGTGTTGCTGTCAATTTGTCAGTAGTACCTATACATTGTCCCATTCTAACTGAAGCCACTTTTCCTGTTGCATAAACAGCATTTCTGATTCACGGTTCGCTTTCTTCATGTTAGTCATGCATTTTCTATGGTTAGTTGTGCTCACTAGCAGTAGAATGAGGACAAACTGGGCAATCGAAGACGAGAAAGTCCATCCGCACTTACCTACTTGGAAAACCCTATTGAAGGTTGTCCATAGAAAGTCCCATTGATTTACAAAACTAGTTGACATTGATTTGTTTCGTGTCTAACTACACAGTTACAATGTCATCGGCATTATCGACACAAAGGATAAAGGTCGTGTTCCGTGGACGTGTTACACTGTAGACCTGCATTTTGTAGATCGTTGTGTCCAAAATTATCCATGATACATATTTCAAATCCAAATCTCCAATAGTTCAACTCCTTGGTCCTTGGTATCGATGAGTCATTTTGACAAACCCACATTTAGGATGGGAGACAAGTCAGGAAACTCGTAAGGTGTCTACGTTGGGGGAATATGCTAGTTGGAGTAATAAACCACTTGGTTTGATCTGGTACTCCGACTGGAGACTCAAACTTGGTTTTACAAGGTTTCAACTGAAGCCTCAAGACTTGGTTGACCAAATCACAGCAGATTCGACTTTGTAAAAACAAAGACCATATTCGAATAATCAGCCTTGTTCGAACAAGGTTCTATTTGCAGACTCGGCCTTGATTGGACAAGTTTCCAACAGCGATCTCGACCACAGTTTTTGTATTATATTGTCTTAACGGCCTTTGGGCTCGGGTGAGAAAAAAAACAAAAACAATTATGTTGAATGACCGAAATACGTTTCAATGTGGGGAATGTCAGTTGGGGTCGGTAGTTAATGATATGCTACTTGGTTCGACAAGGTTCTGACTAGTCCTGAACGTAGTTTGACAGGAATAGTCACCAATAGCCTGCAGAACTGGAGAAGATCATACGAATACAATAACCACATTGGTACAATTGTACTGTAACCTACGATACCTTTCCATTCGAAACCACCAAATCAGCGCCACTAATCTGAGCCAGGCCTTGACTAATTAGTTGCGTATACGATCCCCGTGATACGGTCGTCAAGCAATGCTGCAGACGGCGGTGACACGCTATTTTTTGTATCCCTTTTAACCAATGGGATTTCCCTCCACATCATCCCTCCGGCCCCTTTCATAGTTGACACAGCCCTGCATTGACTAGACAGTAGTTCACTCCCAAACGAACAAACCCACGCCCACTGGCCATTTCCCATCATCCCCTAGTCCGTTTTTCCTCTCAAGCGACAAAAACCTTGTTCCCTGTCCCTCATTGTCGTTACACAATAAAGCGGTTATTAAACTGTGTCGTCACCCGACTGAACATCCTACGCATCTGGTCTCCTCCGGAAGGCACTAAGCCTATTTTACCTGGTCCTCGCTCTTATAGCAAATCCTATTCCCCCATAAAGCCAATAACCGACCCTTAGGTTGACATCCCTTCAGTTGAACAGCTTGTGCAAATACGTTCTTGAGATAATCCTCTCACGATCTAGACAGCACTTCTAGCAGTCGCCAGGTGGAAAATGTCTCAATTCCTGGCTAATAATGGTATTTTATTTACAGAGGGATTGCAGATTCCACCTGGCTAAATAAGGCAGATAATTTCCAAGGGATACCGGATTTCTAGATATTTGAATCACTGAAACGACTCCGAGTTTACAACATCACTGTTCAAATAGGCCTTACCTACAACTCATGAGGGGATTTATATTTAGCACATTAAAAGTCCATGATAGAGTCCGGAACCCAATTATAATGAATTCGTTCTTATATAAGACGTATACACTTATATTCTATAGGGAATAACGATCGGTACTGCAACCAAGCAATTAACGGTTACAGTCTCAATATTTCGCTGGAATGCCTATAACCCGTATAAATTCAATTAAAGGTAGAATTGTGGTATAGTGAGGCGGAACTTCAGCATTTATGGAGGACGTGAAGGGTCGAGGGAGGGTTGAGGTACCTACTTACAAGTTTGAAATTCACAAAACACAATATGTACCTTGGTGAGTACCTTGTTCAATTTCTTGATGATTAAATGAAACTATAACAGAAGTGCATGGGACATCTTTGACCGCAATTTTATGTTGACATGGAGCAAAATTCGTTATAGCGCACTTTTTATTATTTATTAGACATTTTGGGGAGTTTAAAAAGTATTGTAAGTGGCCAGACGGCCAAACTGGTGCGGAAATAGTCGACGAGAGCGGATAACGGTCAAAGATCAACCATAACTGTCTTTCCCATGATCTTTTTGCTTTTCCGGAAAAGGATAAAATTTACGGTTCGATTGTTTCCAACTTTCGGGAGGATGGTATGAAAAGAAATCTGGAAAATTATAGATATATAAATCTTGATAGATAAATAATTTTTCAACCCGCAGTTTTTTTCTATCTTAGGTTGTAGTACTTAAAGAAATAAGTAGAAGGAGCCAGTTTCATTATACGAGAGCAATATAAAGCGAGTAAGGGATTCAAGAAACGGATTCCGCAACAAAAAGTCGGACTGTCATAATTATAGGTACTTATCTACGAATCCATTAATTAGTTGGTGGTTCCACAAGTAGATGTGTTTGAATGATTGGAAAAATAAGGAAAATAATATCAGGTACCAAGCGGATCCTTCTCTTCGGACACCACACAATTCACCCTTCTCCCAAGATGTCTCCACTGAAATCGGTCGGTGCCCTTGTACAACCGATAAGTATTTCCGACCCTTCTGATAACTAGGTAGGTCACCTGGAACTCCTAAAAAGCAAAAAATACACCGAATGTGGGAGTTCACCTTCCTCAAGGTAGTAAACAACGGTGATATTGTAATCTCGCCCACAACTAGGGAACATCATAAGCCAATTAGGAAGGTCAGAGGAGGAACGAGATGAAGGGCCAAAGAAATTAGGGCGTATCCCTCATCCGCCAACTGTTGTGCGCCGGCAGCAGATGCTCCCGTCTTTCAGCTACGGCATATGGCAATTTCTCCATCTTTTCCTCGAGATATCCAAGAATTAATAGGTTTGAGTGATAAACGAGAGGCTAACTGCTCGGGAATTTATCGGTATTTGAAAGGGTAGACTTTTTGGGGAGAGATTTGAGAAGATATACAAAAAGTGGTTGCCGAATGACGGAATATTTCTTCTTGAAGACTTCTGAACGCTCGCAAACGAAGTTACTTACGAGCGTTCCTATAAATGAAATTCGCACACAAAAATGTGTAGTCTTCGCATTTACATGACTTCCAAAGCTTCCCTGGAATACGACCTGTAGTAAGTTATTCTATTCGAATAGTAGGTATCTCCGCAACTATCTCCTCTCTTCACAAATATACTCCCAAACTGGGAGAATATCGTTCATATTTATGACGAAAGTATCGTGAAATGGTGTGTAAATTTATCGATAGTATGAAATACGGTAGGTATTGAATTCAGAAAACATATAATAATGAACACGCAGTTTCAATAAATACTTAATGTCACGGTAAACAATATCCTATCAACAATATTGATTGCTTAGATGGAGGAGATGGTCGTCTCCCTTGAATGTGCGATGGGAAAAATTGATACGGGATTCTTATGTTTGGGTAACCCACTATTGAAAGAATTATTCTTAGAACTAGTATTCTTTCAAAGTTGAGTTTGGTACCTACTATGTTTAGTAGGTACAAACATGAGAATGCATCTAAGGAAAATATCAACTTATGATAACCACTAGCAGCATGAAATAAAATTATATTTCAAAAGAAGTATAATTAGTTGGTTGAAAACGGCTTTAGTTTGGGTCTTCTAGAAGGAAGATAAAAACACACAATTCTCTTTGGGTGGAGGGTGGAAATTATTTTTATCTTCCATTTTTTGCAGAAATATTTTCATCCACCTTCAACCCAAACACCATTTATGGTAATAAATAAATTAATGATCCCATTTGGGGTTTAGTCGGTCCTCGAAGCTCGGCGTTTTTGTCAATCATCGCCAAATGATGGAAGATAGGAGTTCACATTTAAAATCATCCTAGCTCAATAAAAGGGTGTCATTGTTTGCGATTTAAAATCATTAAGTCCCTGGTTCACCATTTTGCGAATCGAATGAGGCCCACCTCGACTCCTCAGCACGACGCTGTTGAACGGAAAAAGCGAAAACACGATTGTGGCTAGCAGATTGACAGCAGTAAGGGGAGTTCATTAATATAGAATTTGGACAATTTTGCAATGGATATATCTACCACTGAAGGTGTCTGGAAAATTTAGCTCTCTGCCGTATCACCACAGTAGAAAATTGAGCTCAATAATAGCAGCAATAATTAGGCTCTCAGACTTGCTGAGTCCAAGTTTGATCTCGCGGATCATCAGCATCAGGAGAGGAAAATAGAGCTCACAGAACAGCATTAAAATCAGTATTGATTTGGGACTACAGAAGATCTACCAAGGTGGGATACTACTTATATGGAGAATAATAAACACTAGGTTGTGTAATAATTTACAGCATTTTTATATGAACCAACTTAGGATAATTTATTTCTTCTATCAATAAATGGAAAACAATAATAGTAGGCTTCCGTCTTCAAATTGCCATTATACTGCTTTCAATGACTGGTTTATAGGAAATCAATTCACAGCTCAATCTTGTAGAGTAAACAATGTCAGCGAATGTGTAAACAATGCCAATGACAGCCCTACAAAGGTTTAACCGAATGGGAACCTTTCAGCAGTCATGTTTTCAGAGCATTACCAGCAGCCACCCGCTAGCCACCCCAAGCGAAATCCGCTCAACCAAAATAAACCTTTGTAATTAACTAAAATCTCCTCGCTACTTTAACAGCAAACATGCGACTCTTCTGAGGATTTAAATTGATAAACATGGGCTGGGCGGAATTCGAAAAGCGTTCGTAGGTCTGGACCCGAAAATCCTTAGCAAGGACAATGGTTCAGCGGGAGTGTTGCTCAAACTTGCGTTAAAAGGGATAATACTTTCACTGGTACTACTAATGCGATTATAAGAAAGAAGGGGAGAGTCGGACAATGGTAGTGATTAGCTACTGTGAGATCGGCGGGGTGGAGAAGCAGGGGCGGAGGTGACAATAGCTCCAGGGTTGAAACCTTCAACACAATCAGAAACCGGATTTTGCCGTCTCAATCATGCTTTCCATTCAAACAGTCGTTAACAAGATTGAATATATTGAATAAATAAGAAACCCGGAGGAGCGATTTTTTTTAACTCGAAACATTTAGTTTAGGAGGTAGGTGTTATTACATTGTTGCTCGACAGCAGAACTTCCCAATAGTTGCTAATTTATTCCATGGAAGAAGAATGTTCGATGAAATCCAGTTGGCTCTCAACTAAAAAACAACATCCATAAAAATCTGCCAACACGTTTCACCTACGCAGAAATTCGATTACTATGGTAATATTTCTAGTATGAATATTTGAAAGAAAGCGAGAAAATGCGGTGGTTGAAATTGTGCTAAAAAAGAAGAAAGATAAGAAATTATGAAAAAGAAGACATGTGAATTTCTGAACCTGATGGCATCAACAGGTGTGGAGAATCAATGATTGGAAATCATGAGCCGTCCTCAATAAGAGGTCCCCAAATAATAGATTACCTATCTACCCAATACATTGTTTAACTAGAGTACGCTCATATCCTAGAATCCCGAAAAATTGTTTTCTTGGGGGGTTTTAACACTGATATCGGCCTTCAGGATATTTTCCAGGAGATGAGGGGTTAGGAAGTGTAGAGGTTCTTTTTGGTACCTATTTTTGTAAAGGTCCTTATGTGGGGGCTACGGGGGTGCCTCCAAATAAGTAAAGAAGAGATCAGAATTTGAATTTTCTATTCCTGAATAGTCTCTCCAGCAACCTACTACCTACAATTATTATGGTTATCTACTTAGATAGTAACGATGAGAAAGCGACCGCTTGTGTTGGTTGATTATTGGAAGCTGATATTTCTGACATTCTTCATTTGGAGGTGGTCCAGTAGTCCTCTCCTTGTCTTGCTGAACGCAAGAACTCAGAAGGGTTCTTACAGAAGTTGTTCTTACTAGGTAAAAAAGTAAATCCTATGAATTTCATCAAAATCCTCAGAGAGATTCCAAAGAGGAAGCTAGGTACATTTTTTTCGTACGTACTGTTGTCCAAGATTTGAAGAAAGTTGATCAGATGTCGATCAGAACCATTCTAAGGATGTGATCCAGAAATTGGGCTATCTGCCAATTGCAATACTTCCATTTCACCTTTCAGATGAGCTGCGGAGGCGTCAGCCCATGTCCCTCCCGTGGCCAACAAAAATGCCTATGTGCCTACAAAAGCGAAAAATTTATGCAAGGGTATGTCTCTGTGACCCTACCAGAGCAAATCAGGTATGTCCCTCTCGTAGCAATAATAATCAATTAAGGAATCAACACTTGCTGATGAACTGAAGTAGTCGAAATTATGAGATGTCACAAGGAATGTTGGCAGGAAGGTTGAACCTTGTTTGAAATATGTTTTAAGCATTTATGTCACCAGTAGTCATACTCATACCCCACGAAAAATCCGTTGTTCATGCAGAAATTGCTCATAGATAAGATGGACATGAAGTCCTCTACCAAACCTTCTGCGACCATGGTCTGTTTTTTAAATATCAGTAAAGACCCAACTTTTGAATCTTTCTCCACCATGCCTATGTGACATGGAATTTACAACCCCGCACCTGAGATTTTGGCCAGACCTTACGTACTGCATTCATCATTGATTTCTCAAAATCGGAAAATACCGTCATTTGCTCAGTGGGATTAGCTCAAGGCCCTTTCCTCGACTCAACCTCTATACTAACTGTCAAAGTCTCCTCAATGCTCAAGTGATTACACGTTCTCAACTACGTAAGCAATCAATGACCTGTGAGAGGCACATGGGGGCCCTTGACATCAGCCTCCAGCTTCGGACTGGTGGGTCATGGGGATGAACCTTTGAGGAAAGTGAAATGACGAGAAAAAAATGTTCTATGTATAAATAGTTCTGATTTTGGTATGTTGTTAGGAACAGTTAGGGCAGTTTGATTCCAAGTTTGAAACTTATAATAATGTATGCAACGGCTATCAAATTTGAGCTATTATATAATCTATACAATACTACTGTAGTTCCGAGGAGCAACAAATGAGAAAGTCCACCCATCCACTAAGTGGACTCTCCTATTCATTTAAAATTTTCAAGCTTTCAACACAGTGGAAATAACTTCAACGTTCTCATAATTGCTTCCTCTCCAATAAACGATCTCCTTTCGTACTTCGGACAAGGCGAGTTTAATTATCGGTTATCTCATCCAGTCTTATTGATTAAAAATTGATGAGACCCCCTGCTCCTCCCGGTCGGTTCCTTTATCAGTTTTCAAAAAAGCTAGTGAGTTTTGGTGGTTTTATGATTTTTTGACATAAAGAAACCAGACGTACTAATGAACAATGTGTGGAATTCTCCGAAAAAAAAAATTGGTGTGGGGACTAAAGGAAAACTTTTTTCTGTTTCTCTTTCATTTCCTCCGTCATCAGTTTTTCAACCCTTTGGAACAGTGAAAAAACTTCAAACAGTGGCGCTTGTTTAATACACCGTGTCGGGAATTTCGTCACAGATAACTCAATTAGGGAATGGAAGGGGGGGGGGGGGGGGGGGGGGGGGGGGGACCCGAGAAAAAACGGTTGCCAGAGGGTTTTGGCTATATAGGAAGTCGAAATGACTTTGCCGAGGGGGAGGAGGAGACAAGGTCTTTTCATTATTTTCCTTTCATACCTCTCTGTGTATGAACAAAAGGTAGGAGGATATCATATAAATTGGGATAGTATAGTTGGAGAACCTTGTTATTAATCGGTAGAATAAAATACAATGTAAAATGGAAAGGAAATTAATGGTGGGTGTCGACGGGATGGTGGGGGAATTGGGTTAGAAAAACGTAATTTAACTCACCCTCGGGGAGGTTAGTGGGCTAAAGACCCGCATGACTGAGTTTCTGGGTTCACAGGGGCAACTAAAAGTGATGAACAGCGACCAGGACATCACGAACTTGAGTTACTGACGGTCAGATATCCGCGTCCACATTAGTTTCGGAACGTGGAAGCGGTTCCGCGGCTTATTTTCGGAGGTTGAGAGGTGAGAACGGTAAAATCCTCCGGAAAATTAGAATGGGTAAGAAAGGTTGCTTGTTGTCCAGGTTTTCGAGTTATATAGATTAGCGAGAATGGAAACCTACGATAGGGTTACAGTTTTGCTGGAACATCTAATATAGTCCGCTGTTCAAATTAATATACGTGCCTCCTCCATGACGCATAATGCAGACTGCTATATGTGTATATTCGGTGTGAAAGTAAGCTGATCATGCTGGTGGTTATGAGGTCCTAAATTCCAAATCACGGCACATGTAAGTTTCAAACCGTTTTCAAATCTGCAGAGAGTTAAAGACCAAGCACAGAAACCTGACTAAATAGTTCATGGATGAATACCTACCAAGTCGAATCCATTGATTTGAAATAAAATCGAGTAGGAATAGCGTGGGAATAGCTTTTTATTTACTTGGATGACCGGGCCCGATGGTTCACGTCGAGGCAGAACCAGAGCTTCACAATAATATTAGATCATCTTCCGGCCGATTGGTTTTATGGGGCGAACTGTTAGGAGAGAACCAGAAGAGTTAACAACCAATACAACGACTTTTGAAAAGATGTGGGGCGGCGATAGAGTCCTCGGGCACCGGCCTATCTCACGATCCGTTCACACCGGGCTCAAAAAATCTCTGCTGACAAGGGAACTTGGTGTTTCTCTATGGATCCACTCTGAGGAGGCCTCTCTCTCTCTCTCCGATCTCTGTAATCACATTCACGCTAGTAACGATTTAATTCAATTACAGCTGTTATGCGTCGAGGATATAGCCATGGATATCTGCAATTGATTGGGACGATGTTTGTGTGCTATGTCTGTACGTGGAACATCGTTGAATACGAGTCTAGAATTATTATCTTTCATGTACGGGCAGTTCTCAATAGAAGACCATAAGAAAATAACCGGGTAGGTACTTAACAAGTAGCGTATATTCTCGTAGTCCGGTATTCCAGAGCAACAAGGTCCCTTTTATGGGAGAAGGCTATTTGAGAAAATGATCAGCACCAGGATCATGATTCTAGAAAGATTATAACAAGCAGCCCTTGAATTTGCAGGGGCTCTCACTCAGCTCAAGGAAGAGACTCATGTGGAGTTGTTGTCAAATCTGTTCCCATTCCTTTCGAACTTAAATCATTTAGGAGAACACTTATTTGCAGCGCACAAACCTGAGGCTAAGATAAACTTAATACTACAAGTGTTATTGACCAGTTTCTCCACGGTTGATCGGTAGAAACAGTCAGTTAGAAGCAAAATTCCGATTGTGCATTGGATCAGAAATGTACTTAGTATACGCGAAAATTCATTTTTTGTGAATCAAAAAGCCGGTATATTCAAGTCCTTCCGTTCACTCGTTATACTATTGCCACGCAACCCATATGTTTGTAGATGAACCAAGATCGAACTACTGGGTACTCAGATCTGGGTTCACTGATTGTTTGGACTCAGGGAACACAAACGAGCTCGTGATACCACACAAGTATCGATACAATTAATGAATTAGTACCTACCAAGGCAGATGGCATCGGAATATGTTGTAGTAATATGATGGAAGTGAAAATGGTAGTCCAAAATCCAGAAATTTATTGTATAGTCGCAGTAACCCTAGGTTTCCTACATATTATTATATGGTATTTCCATACAATGGAAACCACTATCCAAATGCCTCGTTCTCCTATGAATACTTAAACGCCTTTTGATTCTTTCGAGAATGTACCCAAAGCAAAGAATCCTTCCACCTCCCTAAAAGTATAGTTTACAAGCATCTAGAGCAAGAATGAGCATATCCACCTGGAGAGATTTTGACGCATATCTTTCCTCGATATGAAGGCACATCAGGGTCTAGAAAGAATTTATGGGAACTGCACAATGGGATATCACAAGTTATGATCTACACGGGCAAATACCTCGCGTTCATTCAAAGCAAGTGGAGGGTAAATAGTCTACTCCAGGACATGCCACACCCTTGACGACAGTCTATTGATTCGTCAATAAGTGTTTCGAGTGGATCACGGTGAATCTTTGCAAACACAATGGGCGAACCTAAAAAAGAAAGAAAAGAACCACTTCTACCTTGACTATCGCCCATGTTCTTTTATAAAGTGGTGGGAACAAATACGGGGAGAATAGGCGAAGAGGAGTTTGCCCTGTTCCAACCCTTTTTCCTCCTGTTGGGTTTTCAAGTGGTCTCTGGCGGATCGTGCATGTCCTCAGCAGCGTGGGAGGGTCGTGATGGGGCGACAGAGCCCTGTATGTGTATAGGTACAGCATACCAGGGTCCTAAGTTCCCCCTCCATGCCTTCAACATCGAGAAGGGATCTCGATGTAGCTTTCCACAGGAACAAACGAGTCATTAAAACCAACTAATCCCCGGCTCCTCGGCGAGTGTGTAATAAGACGCCGATCGCATTGCCGATCCGGCTCAGCTTTATAAATTATATTGTTAGGGATTTACTCCATTCAAATTGTATGTTGCGTTTCTAAGCAAACAGTTTCGGCCGTATGACGACAAATTATCTAAAAAGTTGTGTTGGTGTTCTTTGAGTTGAGTTCCGAAAATATAGCGATTTATTAGTCTTCAATATCTGTGGTCTTTGTTCTAACAATATTATCAACGACAACCGCCCTCATCGGCTACAGATTAGAATAAATTATTGTACGCATTTGTTGAAAAACGAAGGAAAGCAACAAATCACCTCAAATGGTTCAATAAATTAGAGAACCAAAGAAACTTTCAACTAGGCATCGGAATGGGAGAGTTAGCGTTCTTTCCCTACTCTAACACATCGTACGTTAAATAACAACAATTGAAGATGCCGGTAGAAGAGCTTATGCGTAAGTTTCGAAGCAAATAGCAAATCTTGGTTATGTAAATTTCTGAAAATTTTCTACATGGAAATCCAAAGAATTACCAACCAAATCGGTTGAAATGATTATTTGAAAATCCGCTCATCAGCTCATGCTGCATGACTGGGACGTTTACATCCCACAAAGAACGTCAACCAGTCGAGGGAAAGAGCTTAATTTATCTCAACATTTCAAGCTATTAGGCTCAAGCATTTCAAGGATTAGGTATGTCCTAAGTCAAATTCAAAATCATCAGACATCGGGAAATGATCTTCTTCTCACTAAACCATGGTCACATGACAAGGTTATTAATTCAATTTCAATAGGAGTGAAGACCAACATAAAAACGTAATTCGTATCGAAGCACGAATCATTTGATTGGGTGATGTAATTACACCCTAGAAGAATATAAAAACACACAAAATTGATTAAAAAAACGTCTGCCAAGTTGGGTGTGGCACAT
>JAEMON010000004.1:32653010-32672136 GCA_030264115.1 Lygus lineolaris
AAAACAATGCTTCCGCTACCTTGGTGGACTCGGAAGCAATATCAACATGCGTCGAACAGTAGTACAAAACCATTGAAACCTACATTTCAGAGTCATTAAGGTTTTAATGTATAGCCCAATGTTCCAAATGCTTGAATTCATTGGCCATTAATACTCACGAGTTTAATCGTGATCTATTATTAAACGGTTTTCTCGATTGAAACTGAATTATTTTTATAACTGTCTATAAAATACTGAAATTCCGTGAGGTTTATGAGTCCCCTCAGAAGACAATAAATCGTATCGCGTTTTTAGTTTCGTACACACTCACTCGATCAATAACTTTAAATACATCTTCAAAAACTGTGGAGTTTCTGTCAAAGTGGAATGTACTAGGTCCCTCAATAAATTATTTGGATATTGCAGCTAAGAGGAGATGATATAATTATATCATTATATATAATATAATATAAACTCGGGAAGGGGGCAAGCTCCCCTGGACCCCCCAGGATCTATCTCTTCAATACTTCGTATAGAACGAGGAGCAATTTACGAACGTAATTCCTCAATGAAATCATCAAAATTAACAAGCGGTTGCAATCATGTTCACAGTAACCATGCGACGAAGTACCATTTCCCTAGCAACGACTCGGTTGTAAGCGGAATAAGTGGTGACGTTTTGGGACAAACTATTGAATCGGGGTGAGGCTAAGAATTACGTTCGTAATTAATATATTTTCAAAAACTTCGAAAATTTAGTAGGATACTAATTTGTGTCACTTGACCCAAAATGTGAACGGGAAGTATTCCAATCGGCGTGAAAAAAAAGTCCTGAAGCTCACTCAGGGTTGAATATGTTTACCGTTTCTACACCATGCACGAAATGCATGAAGCTTGGAAGTTTAGTCTTTTTCAGTAGGTACCTACCTACCTAATCATTTCCCACTTCCTACGTTGATAGAGGTACTTGTGAGAAGCATGATATTATTACGATAACTTCCTTGAACTCTCAGAAACTGTTGTTTGATAAATGTAGAGGAAAATAAAAAGTTTCAGTTAATGGCATGGATTAGGTATACTGTACAGTAAACACACATACATTATTCATTCACATACATTATTCTCAGCCCCCTTCACGAAATGGTATAGTATTATTTTTCCATATACATAATTTTTTGGTTGGAAGAAAAAATTCATGACTTTGACAATCATGTTAATTTGTCTCAAATCGTAAGAAAGAGAAAGTAATAAATGCAATTCGTTAAAATTGTGCTGATCTTGAAAAAAATTAATAATATGTTGGGGATGCAAAGTGAAGCCTCATTTTCCAGCAAATCACTAACTACCTTTCACTCGGTAAGCACTTTCGCGTCAAAAATCTGTGCTGAGGTTTTCGGAACGTCATTCCTTAGTGTCACCGACAGGGGGGGGTTCGCGTCCTTGGTTTTCGGACAGCAGTGGTGCCTACGGTGTAGCCAGAACACCGGAGAAAAAAAATTACGCCTAACATCTCGAAAATGTGTATTAGCCTGTCGCCCCAGCCAGCAAAAGGAGGAGCGTGAAGTAGAAGAAGGGTGACACACGATCTGGGGCAGGCGGCTGGACGCCTCCGGTGGCCGGCATCTGGCTTCGCGCGACGATAAGTCATGGCGGTGTCTTGTTACTAGCGGACCGACGCGGCGCACGCAGGCTTCCGAACTCGCAGTCGTTGCGACAGTGCTCCCCTAATGAAATCTGATACAGCGTCGAAAATCGCGATTCCACCAGAACCTGGCTAGGGAAACGTGAAAGTCCTTTCATAGGCACAGTTATGCCCTTTTCCTCTCTTGATGACCTATCTGAAATTAGCAGACACTCAAGACAAGCCGAATCTAATCGCGCGCTCGACATACCCCCCAGCGATCGGATACTCTGATTTTGAAACCTTCTTGCAACCGCCGATTTCATCCTCGGGGCGTCTGTTGTGACCTATTGATCAGACCTCTTGATTAATCTGACTCAACTTCAGATAGCAGAGCTGGAGAACCAGTTCGACTTGATACGACGCATTTCTGTCAATACACTACTCCCTTCGGATTATCCATATAACCAGGAGTGGTTTTGAATGTCAGTCGTGTTCAACAGTCATCCAAGCTCACTGAAACAAACACTGAACACCTAGCAGTTTACCTGTACTGCTTTGTTTACGCTGCAGTGAAAGGGACTTCTTCTCCTGCATCGTTGTTTTGAGGATATTTGTAAAATTATCTTGATATAACAAAATGGTGTGATATGACAGTCCCTGAAGGCATGAGCTGTGGACCCTAAGCAACACTTTGGAATGGACATGTGCAATACCTATCATTCAACGATCGATTGCATCCCTCAGAATAAAATACCCCGTCCTCAATCGCATACAAACCCCGAAAAAGAAGTAGGAAGAAGTTCAAATTTTGAGAAGAAATTAAATCGCGAAGAAGTTAAAGTGTCGCCCATCGTGACTATGAGTCAGGTCTGCTTACGTTTCCTCATAATACGTTGCGCAATGGATCGCTAAAAGACATTTTTATCAGATCGCGAGAGATTTATTTTCTTATTCAGAAGTGAGAGCAAAACAATCGCCCACTAAAAATCCGGAGCAGCGGAAACATATTTTACACCTTGGTGCACACAACAATTACACTACAATCGACTTTTGAGGTTGAAAGAGACACACAAATTGAACCCATCAGTCGAGATACCTACAACGATTATTCGTAGGAGAAATCACATGGATAACAAGGATTTTTATCGAGCATTCAATATGGTTCTTATACTTAACGTTATATTCTTTCAAACGATCTACTTTCACAGCTACACATTTCAAATGACGATCTGCATAAATTCTACTCGAACGTACTACACAGCCTCTCTCTCATGGGTAAAGACTTGACTCTAAGATCTTTATGCCATCGGTATCTATACTTGCCTAACCAAGATTGAGATTGGAGTTGAAACCATGTCAAACGAAGTACCTACCACATTCTACCAATGAATGTTAACAGAGTTTGGTCTTACACGTTTTAGACTCATGAACAGCTATATTGGAAGTTGTATAATTAGGATGATGCTGAGATTCTTTTTTCCTCTCCAGCTTCATAAAGTCCTTCCAATGAATCATTGTCAGACTTGCACCTAACGGAACTTCAAACCCAATGTTAACTTGTTGCGCTCAGGTCAGCAGGAGGGCAATAAACCCCCTGTCATAAATCCAACCCAAAAGATCCTCCTTATCACCGCCCATACCGCATGATTTATAAACTTATCACCCAGACCGCCTCACTGTCAACATATTAGAACCAAGCTTATTTCAATATTTATTAAATCTTACAGGCCCGATAAATTAGTTTGAATTCAAGTCGGTGCCTCAGGGAGCGAAGTCTTCTCTTATTAGACGCACCCTTCCCTTCTCTCTCCATCCTTAATAAAACCAAATTACTCCCGAGGCCAGCAGCCCCCGTGTCTTTTATCACGGCTTGAAGTTTAATTTTTCAATGTAATCTGTCCAACACCAATAATCAAGGTGAAAAAATTATTAATATCGGTTCCTCCGAAGAATTTTACACGTGGGACGTTGGTGAGTGGACCCTTTTTCCCTTGATCATTAGGATATTGGTAATTGAAGCTGTTATTACGCTTTTCAATTTCGTCCTTCAGGCAAATAGTGGGCAGATATATATACCAACAAGGGAATATTTTTGGAACAGGTCCGCTCTTTCCCAACAGTTCGAAAAATCGAATCTTCCCACATTCGGGTAAAGGTAAGGGTAAAAGAGGTTTAGTATGCAGAGGTGTACCAGTGGTAATGTTGGGTCGATCAATCTGACTGACGTATGGGCCTGTTGAAGCCTTGATGTTTCGTTCGACTCAACTGTTCTAGGAGTTACAGACCCATTCGTGCAAGTGGAAATACAACTGTGGAATCCTTAGATCTCGCGCACGCAATCATACCAAGCTTTCCCTGACTCCTTGTGATTCAGGCTGACTCAGTGGCCATAAGATAGGTACCTCCTTCACTTGGAAGGACACAAAGTACTGAATAAGGGGGGTGGAGGGGGGGGGGGAGGAGTCAGAAATGATAATGCCAAATGTCAACGATCTATTCCGATTAATTGAAATCTGAACGACTCAACTCATAGAAATGGTTCTGGTATTGATGTTGAATTCTTCACAACGCAAGTTCTCTTTAGCGGTTTGCAACTCGTTGCTATTCGATGTGAAAAGTTGTAATACATATTGCAAGACCTCTCCCTATTCACGAACGTGTTTATCCAATAAACTTCACTAAACGAATGGCCGATTTGAAAGAGGTATAAGAGGTTAGACGACATGAACAGCCAACAACCTTTCGAAGAACTTACACATCAATTCTCTAAAACCCCCATCAACATAAGCCTGTCACAAACAGCATAGAAAAAGACACACACTTGACAACTACTGTTACAAAAGAGACGTGCGTATAGTAATTTTTCACTTTTTCAATTGGATGGTCTCAGTGAGAGTTTTTTGAAATGGAAGGCATCTTCTTCCATGTCAGAGCCGGGAATTCGCAACGTCACAAGTATTCTTTCCAAACTTGGAGGATTTTCGAGCTGGAAATTCTGAATCCGAATTTGAGGTCGAAAGTGGAAAATCCCTGCCCATGCGCAGACACCCTCCCCCCTCGCATTTCTATAACAAGAACATCTGGAGGATTATGATTCATTATTGTACAATATTTTACATTACTCATAAAAGGTATATAATGTTAATAACCTTGAGAACCAGGTAAATATATGCTGGAAACACTTCTAAAAAAAGAAACCTACTGTTTGAAACAAAAACCAATACATGGGTAAAACTGAGAGGTACATACAAAACAATTTAATTCATTGTAAATATTTGGGCCCCTGAATCTAAGGGATATTACTATAGCAAATTACAAACACGAGATCAGTGTGTAAAAGTAACCAAAATATAACCTGATCAACTGAACTACCTAAAACTCCCTAGGGGAGAATTTTACACCTGTAAATAAATTCAGTCAGGTAGATACCTACCTACTCTTTTCGTGACAGGCTTACTCTTTTCGCCGTACAGTGCTGTGAGATGCCATAGTTGATAAAAATTGTATGAAAAAATATTTTCAAAAGAAGTTACATTTTTATCAACCGGTCTAGTCGTATGATTTTATTCAACCGTTCTACTAACACGCGCAACAGAATTCTTTTGTCAGGCTGATCCGCGTAGAGTCGGAGGAAGTCGTGGAAGCTGCGAAAGACTTTTCTCTCCACCCGATGACACTCGACGGAGGCAGTTTATGGAATTGTAATTGGAATCACGTTCCTGATTGCGCGACGAGTTGTGAAGACCAGGCAAAGAAAGCCACCAGCGACACCGTGTTCCCCAGTATGGGCGCACAAAAGGGCCGGCCTGAAATTCCAAGTTATTGAAGGAAAACCCCTCCCCCACCCATCGTTCTTGAACGGTTTCACTTGGAGTTGTTTCACTTCTTCACCTCCATAAATCACAATATGATTTTCGGTTTTTATGTAAAAATTATCTGAGTTGCACGATCACCTTCGGAAATGTCGTGGAAAAAAGGTAGGTACCTTCTAGTAGAGTAACAGCTGAAGTCACAAGAGATACGCGGCAATTCCTTGGAGTTATAGGAGAGTATTTACCACCTGGAAACCATTCCAAAAGAGAGTTCGTTTGATACGTCAACAGTATTTTTACGCACTGAATGACTCAGATTGAATAGAAATTTATCAACGCGTGTTGTTTGTTTCTTAAATCATTGAAATGCGTAAAATACTGATAAGTCCGGAGGGGACCCCTCCGGCCATGAATGCCAAGATGGAGAAGTTATTCCTGAACATCACTGACTAGTCTGAAAATGTCTGAAATTTCGATTCATTAAAAAAAAAGCCCTATTTGTATCAGATAGCATACCATCAGCTTGGAGAGTTGCGGATCTTCGTATGTAAATAGCGATTTGGATTGGGTGGCGGTAAAAGTAAAATACTAATTAGTAATTCTAGTTTCTAACTGGCCATGTATGTCAAGTTCAGTATCCTTTGAATGTCATGCTTCCTCTTCATCTTCTAATGGATGCGCAGCGCACGACTTGACGGCTCTTTTCAAAAGGGTTTTGACTTCATTTTTTGTTACGATTGTCACATGAACTGAAAGATGTGACGGCTGCTGATTTTCACATAAGCTGATGATAATTATTCCATTCTGAATAGACTTTTCACGTTAGGCCCCCTCTATCTTTCAAAATTAATGAACGGACCTGTCAAGTGTGCTTATAGCGTACCTACTATTTTTCTACATGCTTGGAATATTGTGCTCCAAAAAAATGAAGTTGAGATTTTTTCTCAATGCATAAATAGGGGAGGTCTGATGCGATCAATGTGTCTCGCTTGTCTACAATGGCAAAACAAATGAAACTCCAGCTATTGAAACTAATGCTACTATGAAATGTGGTGAGCCGACGGCCATATCTCGTGGAATACCGGTTCCCGTGAGACCACCGAAGTTGAGCTATCAGCAGAGTGGTTAGTACTTGGATGGGTGACCGCCTGCGTGTTCATCTCATACATCTCAGTATTTTTGCGTCATTACGTTGGCGATCCCCTCTCCACTCAAGGGGGTGAGGCGATGAGTAGCCATGGAGCCCTTTGGAGGACAGCTGATGACTTACTTCGCTAACTTTAATGCACACATAGTTGGTGAACCTAGTATTAGTTAATTATTCAACTGCTAACTAACACAAACCTAAACTCTCCACAAAACCAACCAAAGTCCCACCAAAACGACAGTACCTACTTAAATTGATGGGAAGTCGTGGAGAAATGGTAATATTTAATTTTGATGCGACTGAATGGTATTATTGGTTGACATGAAACAAAACTCCTAAAAAAAAGTCCTTCTTCTGACAGATGACTAATTTGACACCTACTCAATTTTATAAATTACAAGTAAATAATAAGCAGGTTTGCCGTGACCGCAAATATGTTTAATGGGTCATCCCACGGGACCTGTTTCCGAGGATGGAACTATTTCATCGATTTCATATTTACATTTTTTGATTTCGATACGAGATAATAAACCGCTGGGTGTTATAGATCATCTCAGACTCTCAAAGCCTTTCCACAAAGCAGTCAAGGAGTCGTGAAGTTTTACCAACCCCTTGATTATAAGCGCCAACCTACCCAACCTCTGACTGAATCGGAAATGTATGTGAAGACAAATACGTGCTCCTTGTTGAAATCGACACTATCAATTTTATTATTAAAAAGTGTCCATGTACTGGTTTGATATTTTCAAGTCACATTAAGACTTTATGACGGTTAGGGGGATTAAAAATTCCTATAGTAAGGTGTGGTTTACCTACTTTTCAAATGTAAATACAGGTGTTCTCACTCCTTATTTCTGCAGTATATAGGGTTCTAGGTTTTCCCTGATCTGATTTATTTTGGATCTCTAACTGTACTTCTTAGCCAACTCTATTCCTTTATTATCTAGGACAATAACTATTCATGTAATTATATCGCATTGGACATTTCAAGACAAATGAGTGTGGAATGTCATGTGCGAGTGATTAATGACATCTTGACCAGTAGGTATCTTCTCAGTTGAGGGGCATCAGGGCTCCGTCTTCCAGCCCGAGGCAGCGGGCCTTCCGTCGAGACCCTCGAATTCGCAACGAGACAGCCCAGATGACCGTCATCTGGGTCTGCACCCGCACTTAGAACACTACTAAAGGTGTAAACGACCCTCTCAAGACCTCAGCCGCAGTATCGTATTTTCGGTGCTTGGCGTTGGCAGCGTTCTGGGAGACAGTTGTCCACGTCTGAGAGCTGTAAAAGGAGGCGTCAGCGTTAAATACGCGGGTATCCAAATACTCCGTAATCTCAACCTCCCACACACCATGAACCTTCAGGTCTGCCACCAGCCGTGGGGTGCCATCCTCGTTTTCTTGCATACTGGCTCTACCCCCACGGAGTTTAATTCCAGGCCAGCCATCCGTGCTCACTGGTCTCTGAATTGGTCGTTTCACCTGGCCCCCTTTCTTGCAGTTTAGGGCTTGGCAAAGGTTCACCAACTCTCTGCAGACATCACACCAGTTCAGCATTCCTTTTGGTTCCCTTCCGTGTCTTACAGCTAGTGCATCTCTGAATTGCACGCCTCTTCGGGCGAGTAGAGCCACTATTTTGTCCCACTCCATGATTCCATTAGAATGGCTCCTCACCAGAGATGCTATAGCTTCCCGAAATCAGTGGCTGTAAGACCCAAATCACAAGAGCATGTTCCTCCAGGCATCTGAATCTGTCCCACATGGGCCTCAGTATTCTGACACTGTGGTCCTCTGTATTCACTCCTGGGAGTTGGGTCAAGTTCTCGATCACATCTTTCGTCCTCTCTGACCAGCTCCTCTCATTTCCCGTCCCTCCAAAGATTCATTCTTCATGACAATAGCCTCATGACATCACCTGCAGCATTCCCGTTCTTCACCCTCTGAAGGTCAGTAGCTGACAAAACGAAGATCCTTTCTGAGCTTTGACATCGGGCCTACCTGGAGACGCAACTTTGTACTCAGGTACTTTTTCATGCAGAGGACGCTCGAAAATTGCAAGTGAAAAACCGAAGAACACTTATTTCTCTGAACCCTAAGCATCCAAGAGAAGTTCGAAAATTGCTAGTAGAAAAAACCCCCGGAAAAACAAACATTTTTCGCTTCAATACCTGAATTTTCCCAGCCAAAGATATGAAAATCGTGCGGCCAAACCAGAATCGTGACCTGAAAATTTTGAGCATCAAACTTCCAGAAGAAGTTGGAAAATTGCAAGTAAAAACCTCCTAAAGCCCATAGTTTTTGCCTCAAAAGCTCATTACTTTCCTCAGTTCAACTTAAAATACATGGATTGTATCATCATCATCTCAAAATATCGTAATTTTATAGGGAGAGGCATTTTGAAGGCGTTGTTATGGGAATCAAAATATCTTTAAGAGGGTGACCTCTTCTCTTTACTTCTTTTCTCTTCTCTTCTCCTACTCTCTCTGCAACGGGATAGTTTTCAAAAGAGATAGTTTTCAAAAAAGCTCTATGTCATTCTTTGATTGTCCTTCACAATAGTTCATATCAGGCAGTTATTAAATAAATTTGTCTTACTTCAGCCCAAAAACATACTACTTACCAAAATATTTTCGTTGAAAATTCTGGCAACCATATCTGCCAGTAATACAAGTTTTTTTATTTTCATGACAGCAACATCTTATACCTACATCAGAAGTACCATTGTATAATTATATTTTATCATCTTCAAAAAGGCTTAATTTTACCGTTATGATCACCTAACAGTTTACTCTGTCTCTAATGGGACAACGGACAGACTCATAGCGTGGAATTTGCAGGGGCTTGAGATCTCAACATTCTTCTCAGGGATTCCATGACACCTTGCGATATAATACGTCTACATAGCTTCGCCGCAAATATCCGAAAGACTGCGGCATCGAGCTGAAGGCATTATCCCGTCGTGACGACATGCAGATAAGAAGAGTCGCTGTGACATCAAAGCTCAGCGATGTGGAACGTGGAATACTTTCTCAGGGAAAGAGGGAGGAGGGCTGGAGAATGATAAACCGAAGAACTGGAAGGTCGTGTAGTAGGCGGCTAATGGCAGCAATACAAATAGGATTCAAGATGTAAGTGTGTACAACAAGTCGGCCCTAATCAGGCGGCCTGGGTTAATGCGGGGTTGTCTTTCTCAAGAGCGGCTGACAGGTGAATAAGCCACTTAGTTATACCTCGTGACCGTCCGCAGGGATTCTGACGGCGCTGAAGATCCGAGTGGAGGGGGCACCGTTAAACCTTGTTTCCATTCCTTTCCTCGATTCAAGAGTGTCCTGCGGCTCTTGAAACGCAAGAAATAATCTAATTGGGATGAGGAGGAGATTGTTTTTCCCCTCAGGGGTCCCTTCGTCATGAATATTTTCGGAGACTTGGGAGGTTCCTCGCGTTTTTTGGTGTTTCTTTTCAGGCAACCACTCTGGGATACATTCAATGTAAATTTGCATTGAATGTCTCTCAGACTGAGGACATGAGTGAAAAAAGATTTCCCAGTTGATCTGTAGGCTGGGATTAAGTAGGTACCACTTACTATCTACTCGTATTTTGGAAGGGTTAGAACAATGTCTACGGACAACAGGAACAACCCTTTCGCTTCCTCACTAACAAATGCTGAAAAAACTCAGGCTCTTTCGGAATATCGACAAAATGTTAAACCTCCAAATCATAAAATTTCCAAATTTCAATGATCTGAAACGAGGGTTTGGTTCTAATTGCCCACCAAAGCAACACTAACTAATACTTTCACTGACTAAACTCATAAAATTATGACTTACACTCATTATTTCAAAGCCTCCTGTCCAAATTCGGTTCAGTTTCAAACTGTTTGTGGCCAATACGTTGTCGAGGGCTAAACTCCCAATCATTCTTGTATTCAACAGAAACAATGTTTCTATCTCCAATAGAAATGGGTGGGTAGGTAGGTAATCCATTATTTTGGGACCAAGTATAGTAAGTACTTCTCATTCATCTTTCTAGTTCTTATCGTATTGCATTGCATTGATGCATGATACCATGTTGCATACTATACTCAAATGCTAATAAACCATTAACCTGATGCAAGCTAAATTCAGCAAGCCGTTACATACTATACAAACAGTAGGATTTCCATAGTATCTTTTCTCCGTTAGCCGTTACATACTATACAAACAGTAGGATTTCCATAGTATCTTTTCTCCTCTACATTGGCAACATGATTCGGTAGTCGATTCCCGGTAAATGTCCAAAACCGTGACACTGAGTAAAGCTTTACTGAAAATCTACGACCAACTAAAAACCGAGACACGGTGAACCTACACGGTGAAAACCCCTCTCGTAGTAATAATAATCACGGTCACTTCCCGTAAAAGTCGTTCCTAAACTCCCAAAACACCAACTGAAGTACGGTAAAATTCAAGCTTATATACGAATATTAGGACTTTTACAGTGTTTCTTAAGGGCGTTTACCGTGTTTGGGTATTTTCACCGAGTTGAAACAGTTGATAACTCCTACTGCATTTACTATAAATTTTTGCTATAATTACCGTACTTAGGCCCATTTATTCTCTTAATGTAGGCAGACAAACAATGACAAGTGTAGATATTCGTTAAGCGCTCGTTGACTGTTAAAGAGGTCATTTTGTATTGAAGTCGCGGAGTTCATGTCTCAAGCCATGAATCACCCAATTACCGCCACTTGAAGGCGAAAGAGCAAGTTTGCTACATAATGAGGAGCAAGCGATTCCCTTCAACCTCCGTTGACCGGATAGTCATCGCTTGTTTCGCCCTTCAGAAACTGTTTTCTATTTAACTCAACGAGATACCCGAGCGTTAGCTATATAACCAGCGGATCTGGGATATCTGAAGGGATTAATTGCCCTTTGAAAAGCAGATGTTGTGGAAGGTAATTGGTCTTTCCATTAACTAGTTGAAGATGAAGTTGATTTCTGAGGCATCTCCGCTCCCAGATGTGTACGCTTACAAGGCCTCGAACTTCTCTCATCACAGAAACATTGAAACCATCGCGATGAAAATTTTCACTTTAATCGGGCAAACATTTATTTAGATGGCTTTCGAGCGATTAGAGACCGAATGAGCTCAAGCCGGATACATTTACCCTTCCTATACCAACGCATCATTAAAGATTCGGTATCTAAATCGTTGTTTAATCTTCGTTCTCGGTTTCCGTATGAACATTACTACCATTTTATATCCTCAGCTTATCACTTCCAACAACCTTATTTTTGAAGTTCAGCTTAACAAGTAGAGTCTCAACACTAAGAATCCAATATAAATGTAACAATCAACAGCGTTCACCTCTAACCTCCAATTAGCTGGGATAGATGCCGATAACTCCATAAGATCCAGAATATTACCTACTTGACCACGCTCACTTTGTTAGATAATGGTATGTATCGATTTGGAACATTACACGTGTAATGTTTGTTGATAGAATTGACTGCATTCTTCGATTTGTTTTATCTCAGTTGATTCATCCAGCAATAAATGACATTGGTACTAATGGTGACGATATATCCCGATTGATAGGTATTATTCCGAAAAGGCCAAACCACAGAAATTATTCAAGCATCGTTTTTTCGAAGAGAGACGGGAGAAATACTCTGTCACTGAAACCAAACAAAAATTTATTGTAACTGCAGGAATCGTTGAATTCGTCAAAGTTCTCTACGCCGGATCCAATAACGTCCCAATTTGACGTGAACAACGCAAAATTGTACTTTCCCTGCGAATGAACGTGTTCGCTGAATCACCTCCCACTTAAGAAGACCGATTGCCTTTTGGGAGAAGAATTTGGTCGCCATTTTTTACATAAGACCCCGACGAAATCGTGATTGAAGACCGTTCGACTGTGATTGAAGTAGAGATAAACCCAATGTTTCTACTTTTTTGACGAACATGATTCCCAAACACTTATGTAAATATATCTCACTATATTATTAATCAATGCCTAGTATGGGAAGTTCCTGCTGGATTAGTGGATTAGAGAACCAAACCTTGAGACTGTTCGTCGAGAACTTATTTCATTGAGTCTTAAAATAAACAATTCCGCTCGAAAAATCGTGGCAAATAGTATGACCTTTAAAAATATCACGACCTCCAAAAGTTGCTGTGAGCTAAGATAGCAAACATGTTTTCTTTATTCTGAAAACACGTTTTCTCACCAAGACCTTGAGCTAGTGCCTATGCCTGAGGAAGTATAAAACCAACCTGCGATAAAAATAAGCAAAGCATTTATCTTACAGTGTTGAGCCTGGAGTCACAATTACAGAGCTAGCATAAATGCATCCGGGAGCGGGATCATTTTGCGTTCTTTATCCTTTGTTACTTCCTCATTTCCAGTGAAGCCTTAAATTCGAGTTAATGTAAAAAATCAATTAATTGTTCTTAATTAATTCTTACATCTTAAATTAATGATTAAATAGTTCTAATTTTTAGCGTCGAATGAGAAGCCACTGTAGGAACAATAAGGACGCTCCCAATAAGGACTAGAAAGCTTTGAACGGAAAAAAGAGCGTGAATCGGAATCTTTCGAGTAGGTGAGCAAAATCCTCATTCAAAGACCAGCTGATCCAATGGAATATTTTGTTTCACCGAATAGCTTTCCTGGTTTACCTTTATAAACTTAGTTACTGAATTAGGTATATTATGGAGGACCTACAACTCCCGGATAATAAAACCTAATATATTTTAGGTAGGTAAGTATATACATGAAACAATTGTTGTGAACCTCGTGATATAATAACGGTAGATAATTATTACTGAAATGGGTAGGTACCAATAGGATGATCTATAAAGAAATAATAAAACATTACGTAAAAATGTGCAGCTAGATATATGAGTGTTTATTGACCCCAACCTCAGATATACCTCAAATATCCACGTGTCTCAGCCAAAAATTCAGTTTTGAAAATCAACTGTTGAATACATATTGTAGACATTCCTTATAGGAAATTTAACGCCCTTGTCAAATGTATATTTCATTCTCCATGTTACATTTTATTTATTCTCATTTTACACGATAAGTTACGGAAGTTATGGAAGTTTTGGTTATAAAAAATCGAAGACATCTTAAAAGTGAAAAAAATCACAAAAACGAGGAATGAGGAAATTTTTGTTGGAAATCAGTTGTAGAATCGGTTCCCGGAGTTTCCCCAACCTATCGGCAGACACCCTGTAAAAATAGATACCTAACTCCGAGCCCTGAAAACTTCATAACTCGGGGAGCCCAATGCACGAGGATTCTCCGAAAATGGGAAACTGCACGGGGGTGGTTCCTGGCAGGTAATACTCGGTAATACTTCCGCTCGGGAGGGGGGTAACTGCACAGCACACGATGAGAAGGAGTTGGTAGGTCTTCTAATTGACTAACTTCCACTTCGCAATCAAATCACCGCACCTGAAGACAGGAAATTTCGCTTCCCGTGTACCCCGGGAGTGATGATCTCTTTCTCTATCCCCAACTGGGTCAACCAGGCAATAAATAACGAACATACTTAAGCCCTCCACTATCAAAACAAAGGCAAACGCTTTGACTAATAATATGGTTGTTTTATTCGTAAATAGGCAGGAATAGGACCCGGAACGGTTGGAGAAGGGGAAGAGATGCTATCCCTCCAGAGACCGGAGATCTGGAGAAACCCCGGACTTTGATCGTATCAAACAAAACACTAGTCAATAAATCAGTCCGTCGTTCCGAACGGTGGGAAGACTGACGGTGGGGGGAACCACCAAAACGCGAGGGCCTTCCTGAAATAATTGGACCTACCAGCCCCTTTTGAATGTGAAAATTACCGGAACACTTCATAGTTCAACACAGTTCTTTTACTCATCTATCCTGTGTAGGTACTTGATTTTCGTTCTGTTCTTTGACGATGATCCCCAAAAGGTGAGATTTTTTCAAGTTCATTTTTTTCGGTCGGGAAGTCATAACGTTAGTTAAAAGAGGAGGCCACTACGTGCACACTACTTAATTACTGGGCAATTACAGACTCAGGATGAAAAATCCATAAAAACGTACGTACTGGAAGATTTATGCCGGATTTCGGTTTTGAAAAAAATCCAACTACTGCGACGGAGTACGGATGCCAGAGAAAAGGATATGAGACCAGGTGGGTCGTAAATTTCCCGATAGTGACACATAAGTGCAACCCCTCAGAGGGGCGGGAACAGCAGAACTATAATCTGCCTTCTCTTTTACCCTTCTAGATCGTTTTGAGGGAGTTTTTTCTAGTGTTGGATGCTGAACTGCACAATGGTGAGAGGAGGAAGGGCGATGTGATAATCGGCGGTTTTGTGAATGGTCGATTGAGGCGAAACGAGCCGTGAGCGAAAGAATATTGGGCTGAGGTGAGCCACGGATGAGTTATTTACTTGTTTTTGTTTCGGTGTTTTTTCGAACAGAACAAATCCCGCAGTACGTACGTCATCTGTTCTTGATTCCTGGGCAGGCGCAGAGCAATGAGGTTGAAATGCTTTATGGAACCGTGCAGGCGCAAACGATTCGACATTTGAAGGTGGATACCCACTACGTTTCGAACCGAGAACGAAGTTCGGAACTCGCAGAACAACAGATTAAAAGGACAGAAAATAATGCAAGTTTTCTCAAGATGCACATGAGGGGTGGGGGGTGGATAATAAGTAACTACAAAGATCTCCTTTTGAGATTTCTGAATTACCCTATATTTAAAACGTGAGAACTGCAGACAACGAAGTATTGATCAAAATATCAAGTACCTAGGTAAACTTCCTCCAGTTCAATCCAACCCGAATTACGTAGGAAAAAATCCCCCGCCATTAGGATGAAATAATGAAATAGGAACCACTAAATAAGTCCTGCCCCACTGCATGACCTTCCAAACTCGCCAGGACAGTAGCTATATTGATAGCTACAATGAAATTAATTAATTAAAAACAACAATTTTGATAAAAATATATTTTTTGTATTGTCAGCAATATATGGCCCCTTGTCATACAATCCGCTCGTCAAAAACGTTGATGTTTGATGCGGATGAATGGCAGTGTTGACAATAATCATATTTAGAGGAAGAGAAAGGTCTAACAGATTAGCTCGTCTTAATAGTCTAGGAACATGCCGGTACACTATGAACTTTGACCACTATATTCAAAGACCACGCAGTCACATGCTGGCAGCCTGGGCATAATCATGAGCAGAAAAATGACATTCAATACAATCACGCGCATGAATTTGGAGTGAACTTCATACTCCTCGAGGGAGACCTCGATCCTCAATGACAACGGTGAAAAATGGCTGCCTCGACCTCAAGCTTGGGATTCGATGGTATCAGCAATGGCCCCAAAATATTTCTGAAGCTGTTGTTCCCCCTCAGCAGGCATGAATATTGGGAACCAGATGAATGACAGTGTACCCTGGTGACAGAGTGATTTTCAATCGTGGTAGCTAACCTGTCTAATTGGATAATCCTAAAGACGAATATTGAAGATGAACTCTACAGGCCTATTATAGAGACATGTAGAACAAATTAATGATGATTTTTTTTTTTTTCAACTTAAGTCGAGACGTGATACATACTACAAGTTGAGAATCTCAAAGTGGTGACAGCCAGATGATGACAACATCCGATTCGATTTTGGCATAAATATTATTGAATTGATTCACGCCGAATGATGGAAATATCATAGAGACGGTAATTCTCAAAACGTTGGAAAAATAATTTTTTCATTATCTTATTTAACAGTCAAAATATCATGCTGGAAAACAGTAACTTTTCATAGATTCATCAAAATATTGTACTTACCCGAAGTCTTTGAAATATCATTACTGCAAGATAGTGAAGATAAAGACTACGCGTTCTCAGAAAGTTGGAGATTGTTTTGTAAAGCGATAAGGCTCGAATTTTTGCTAAAAAAGTCATCTCTGACTTAGAGGAAAAGCAATAAGGATGCGAATATTGAGTAATTCCGAGAACTTTAAAAGAAGTGGGATATCATCGCCCCGACAAAACGGTTTTATTGTCTCCGAGATATGAAACGAGAAGGACACTCAATCCTTCGCCCGTAACTTTTAGTACGGAAAGATGCGTTTCGATGGAAGACCCCGGAGCAAATGACTCAGAGGAACAGAATGACTTCTGAAGGATTCGGTGACTCAACGAACGTTATACCCATAAACAGAAGGGAAAGAGCCCGATATTTCGGTTCCTGGAGGGCCAAAAAAGATTAGCGGAGGGTGCGGCTTGAGCAAAAACTCGAAAAAGTGTCCTGACGCAGATACTGAAATATGATTTGGGAGATTTCTGGGTTTTAAAGTTTTACCTCATTTTTTCGGAGATTAGCGGATGTGTTTTCATTACTTATGTCACCGTTTCGAAAAATGAGAATATAGCCTAAGGTAGGTAGTAGTTGTTATGTAGGTGTTATCATTCCCCGCAATTTCACACCGCTTCTTGGATACAGGACAGAGTCAAATTAATGAGAAACGTGAAAAACACTTTCGGAAGGTTTTTTTTCCTTTTTTTAATTGAGGAGGAAACCGTTTACTGCTTGACGGCAGCAGTGTTTTTTAGTCTCGATGGATGGTCCGCTTACGGTTACCCACTAAAACCTCCTCATTATCTTTTGGACTGTCCCGGGACTACTTTTTCAGCATTACTTCCGGAAAGTGTACCTATGGACTATCACAATTTTGTCAGCCGAAGTTCAAATTTAGCTACAGTTATTGGATTACAGTCAAGTGCCTTTAACGGAAATGATAAATGCGTAAAATTATTCGACAGGAATTGGAAGAAAACTTTGAAAGAATTTTTTCGGATTTGTTTTGAAGAACGACATTTTCACACTCACGAACGAGATGGGGCACCCTGCTTCCACCAAAGTCGGATCCTTCTAGCTCCCTCCAATAATGTGTCAGAATTGATTGAAATCAAACGATAAGCCATTCACAGACACGTACACAATCTACCCATTCTTCTTTTTTTCAACTCTCACCGCCATCCTACCCTAATGTTCCCTACTGTCTTTTGAAATGGTGATTCGTGAGGGCACCTTGAAATAGTATAATTCCCTTGTCAGAAGCACGAATGGAAGTATTTTATCTTTTTCCACCCCGAACCACGGAGTTTCTCACCCTTTCTTGTTACCACTCCCCTCATTTAGCAACTAAACGTTCACGTCTCGGTCTCTAAAGATGAACGAAGGCTCATCCCCGACTCCAAAGAATTCCTTTCGTGGTGACACCGGAAAAAACTGACCCCTTTTCATCGTGTCTCAAAAACCCCGGTCCAGTTTTTATTTCGGACTCGGGGCGGGAATCCTTCCCAAGTTGGTGGCAATTACTCATCAAACTCAAAAGATAAATCTTTCCGTGTAACCCTCTTTAATTTAATTGGGCACGGTTTTAGGCTTGGGGGAGGAGACCCCAGGTCTTTCTTTACCTTGAGGTGTACTTCACTTGACGTGAGTCATTTCCCGACCTTTGAAAAAAACGTAAAAGGTAAGGTTATAAAATAATTATAAAAAAAAGGTACTGACGGACCTTGCGTCCCCCGCCATCTTAGGTGTTGGAAAAAAATTGGGAGGGAGAAAACCTTTTGAGAAGACGATTGTTCTTCTGGTGGAACGGCGTATCCGTCCACCTACCTTCTCGCCTTGGAAATGTGCACTTTTAGTTTCAAAGAAGATCAAAGGCAGCAATTACTGTCAAACTGTTGTCACAGGGTCGAAAGTGTTGGACGGGTTGATGGGGTCCCATCAGCCCACCGTTTTAGGAGCCTTTGATAGGAGATTGACGCGTTCTAATGCTAATCTTAGATCGGATGGCCCATCATATTTGATGTGGGTAAGGTTAATTGTTTCAACTGACTCAATTACATAGGAGATTTGATCGAACAAGAACTTGTTGATGTTCCAGAGCATAGTAGGTATGACTTCTAGAAGTAGGGAAAGAAACACTCATTCTAGCTAATGCTACGTACAATTCATATTAATTCTAAAATTCAAAGCACAGAGGTCAAAATGCATCCATGTATTCGACAGTGATTCAATTCATGAGGGACCATGTCGGTGTTATCACATAAACTCCTGAACTTTTCATCAAGAACGGATGAAAACATTGCGGAAGTTATGTATGATGTAGGGATAGGAAGTTTAGGCTAGGAGCATAAACGCATAATGTTGTCAGAATGTATCGGGAACCTCTATTCTCCTCCTTGCTGCAATAAAGGTTGGTGACTTTACGTTCCCCGCCATTGTGTAATAGTTGGCCAGATCAGGTGGCCCCTATTGAATGGACCCACCATCCCAGGAGTAGTCGTAGATTAGGAAGTAAAAATAACATAGCTGGAACTGGTCGCGAGCGATCCAGGAGCCATCTGTTGAGAGCTCGGGCGTACCGTCACATACGTAAGTACTACCGATATATCCCATAGGTAACTAGGTCTGTAACGAATGTTACAGCGAAGGAAATTGTAATTTTCATTACAAAAATTTTGAAGCTTGCAATAGCTTCATTTTCTTCGAAAATTCGCTGAAAGAAAC
>JAEMON010000004.1:32672545-32700160 GCA_030264115.1 Lygus lineolaris
GGTTTCCCTCTTACCTCATTTACCCAATCAAGTAATACTTACCATATAGGGCCGCAGCTAAACTTTATGAAATAGTAAAATTATATTCGTAAAGAACCTCCAGCGTCCAAACAGTTACCAACCGATTCCTTAGCTACTCCTACTTAGGTATATTCATCCTGAGTCAATGACCGAAATACCATGAGGAGGGTCCTGAGCTCAACCGTCGATGATGTATCGCCGTCGAATGATTCCGCAATTTCAAGCCAAAGTGATTTGATGGCGCGAATAAATGACTGGTGTTGACGTGTTGGAACTCGGCCTCTCAATTAGAATCATTCATCGTTTAATTCGAAAGTTTACCGTGCAGTTAACCGTTAACTATTTCATTTACCGTTGGAACGAGCGGGATATGGTGAGTAAGTAACTGAAATTAGGTTGGTTGTTAAATTAATGGGTCTGCAGACCAGCGCCTCACGTTAAGGGTGGGGGTGGAATTGTATAGTTACTCGTACTTATTGGTGCAGACTATTATCACCTAATCGTCTAATGTGGGTTCTAATGAGTCTGCCCTCAATATTTTTAGTCAAAATACCCAAAATTGCGGCCTATTGGGCGATACAAACACACACGAACAAAAATGCAGTTCAAGTCAAAGTAGGAGCCTCAAGGCATTAATTTACCAGATCTGATCAATATCCACTTCACAGGGAAGTGTAAGTTGTCAGGAGAAAGGAATAGAAACCGTAATCTTATATAACAACACACTTGGGCCTCTGTATTCTGACAAGGAGTGCATTAGACCAATCGTCTTGCTTCTTCTTGGATTCCTCGCTCCGTCACACGTATATATCAAAGTATATTAGCTTTGATATCTCCTCCCACCCTTTATATGCATTCTCTGAAAGCAACCCTCTGCTATGTCCCAGCCTGAATGATCTTCATGAAAGTAAATCCAAAGGTATCTAAGGGCTACTTTGGAGGTTAGGTGGTACCTAGTCCTATCGAGACAATATAAATACAGACATTGTCTTAATTATTTTGACAACCGACATCACACAATATTCATCACCAAGTGCCCTGCTGTAAGAAAGTGTGACAGTAAAACTGTGTCTTCAAGTTGGAGTTTCGAGACAGCGCAGCGCCAGAAGTCTATCCGTTGAACTCGCGATCTGGTCATGAGGAATGTGCTCTTCAAGGAAGGAAATCATCTCCAGAGGGCTCGCCAAATGGCCTCGATGTTGGACTACAAAAGCGTCGTAACAAAAATAGTTAAAAAGATCGAAGGAAGGGAAAGAGGGGACCAAGAACAATCCTCTCCCAGTCCGATGTTTCCCATGCAATATTAATTTATTCAAATACATTTAGTGGTGGGGCGTTGAAGTGTTGAGGCGGAGCCCCGTGAACAAGTAATCTGTTTGGAAGGGAGGTAAATCTTGTTAGGACTTGATGTGTGGATGGGAGAAGTAAGAGTGGAGGAACCTCGACCAAGAGGTTGTTGAACCAAACGCCTTCCCAGGTTCTCTGCCTTTGCCTTCGTTCCTTCAAGCCGCCTTGTTGTCTTAGAGGCACGATCCGCTAATTATTTTGGGCCTATAATCCCTCCCTCGGACGAGAGAAGAGTCCTTATCATATAATGACAATCGCCTTTCGTAGCAGAGTAGTTTAGAAGATACTCTAGAGTAAATCATGTGTATCACATTGTACCACGCTCGTTCAACTACCCGTTTCAAAGATTTATTGGAATGCAGCCCTGTTGCCGCTGTCCTTTTTTCTACCTACCACAAAGAAGTTTCGGCTCATTCGGCCCGGGATACCCGGAAGGCCGAAGAAAAGAATTCAAATCTGCATTGGGTTAGCGCTTTTTAATGATTTACGAGGTGAAAGAACTTTTTATTTTGAACCCCCTTTCGTCGTGGAACCGTTAGAGCTGACTTGTGTGGTTGGGAGGCCCAACTACCAATCAGACAAACGGATAAGGAATTAATCAGTATCAGCAGCAGATGGATCATGGTGGAGAACAAGTTCCTCTGGCTGGGTGAACGGTACTCATTCAAACCTGTCACTTCGGCCTAGTGCGGCGCTCATTTAAATTTCTATCCCCAAGCATCCACATACTGATTGGCACAGCGGGATTGAGCCGTCTCAAGCTCTTCGTGTTTTAGCGAATGTTTCCACCCTGAGGACAGGAACTCATTACCTTTCTGAGATCATTCCGTTTCCATAAGCTGCAGTTGGCTCGTCGTATTTTTCATCTCATTACCCACGCAGGTCGATATGGAAGTTGAATACACACACCTGTTCTTCACCCTACCTAAAAATCATAATATTAGACCCCTAGTTCACACCTAAGACTGGCCCGTAATCCACACCATCGGTACACCTCCTGCCATCTGACCATTTATAAAAAAGCCAATTAAACTAATATAACAAAATGACGTTCGATGATGATTATTACATACGATGATGTTCTCACTACCTGCAGCAGTATTTCCAGGTACATTCCTGCTTATGGTAGGCGGTGCTGAAATTGTTCTTCTAAAGTAACCATCACTGATAGAAGTAATCTCCTATGATGAAGCAGCTGATTTAATTAAACCAATAAGAGCAATTGATACTAACAGATTCTTACTGTGGAGACTTTGTGAGAATAGGAGGCCAGTATTCTGACCAGGTAATTCCAATAAAATGATATTGGAGCTTCAGAAGAGGAATAACGGTTATATGAGCTGAGAAATGTCTACCTTCAGTAGCATGATATTGAGTTCATCAAGGAATGAAGAGAAGGAAGGAGCTGTAATACAACGTATAGCAGGTATAGGAAGGTTTCGTAAAATACCTGTAGTAAGGTAAAACACCATGGTGGCTATGAACACGGCAGAGATGAGTGCAAAGATATATGATTAAAATAGGTAGGTAGATACCTAATTTCGGAATGAGTAGGTACTTCTCTTTTTTGCGCCCCAATGCAATTGACATGATATGTGAATAGAAGGTGAGCCGTAGTAGCCATAGGTTCCTGAAGTTATTCCCATCTGGCGTATTCAAATGACCATCAAGGGACAACTTGCAGAACTACCATTCAACGTCGAAAGAAAAAAAAAACTCCTGCTGCTTGCAATTTCATCGTTGAACGGTTATGTGCTTCGGAAACCTATGAAAAACCGTTCGCTGTCACATCCGCCGTAATATCGTTAATAAAAGCCGTGAAGGTTTTTCGCTACGGCCGGTGGAAACAGGAGGAAGTGACGGGTTGGTGATAATGAAGAAAACTTCCATTAAAAAAAGGGAACTCCTGAAGACCCCTGAGAAAAGGGCGAGCAGGAGACCATGGTAATTTCTAGTGACATGGACCACCGCCTTCCGACAATGCCCGCACATACAGCACGGTTTAAATGGTTATTAATAGCTCCTGTCGGACCGCCAACCCCAACACCTTTCCTCCCAAAGTTTTTATTGGGATAAGTAAAACAGGTTTTTTTTTCATCGGGGAATCAGAACGAAAAACACGAAAAACGTGAGAAACAGGCCTTGGAAACTGAAACTGGCGACGGAATCGTCTATGAAATCAGGAGATCAAGAGAAAACCACAGGGAAAAGAACATGGTGAAAGGGTCCGTTTAGGTCTGGAATGCGTTTATGAACAGCTTTCAATTGAACTCACCAGACCGTGAGCGACTGCAGGGTTCCTCTCTGGATTTCGGAGCTACCTGGACAACGATGACTCGGTAGGAGGGAAACTTGAACTCCACAAGCATGTGTAAGTGTCTACCTAAATATATTACATGAGCTAAATAGGAATTTATACGTATTTTACTCCTAGGGAACTATGTTTTGATGTGGATTTATTCACCCAGAAAGGAGCAAGAATAATAGAGTAATAACAGATCTTCAGAACCGCATGATCCAGAAACTACCAGGTGTCAGAACAAGATTCATGAGTTACTGAATTATGCGAACATAAAAAATAAAAATAAAACGTGTACAAGATACTCGAACATGGCCAGTTGCATCGAAATGCAACACGGTAAATGGAGAACGACCCTGTTATATGTAAAACATCGGATTTCGGCGAATAACAAAGCATCCAAACTCTGTTTTTCGAGTGTATGGAACAATGGTCTCGTTTTATATATTCCGGGACTTCAAGAAAGGGGTCTTCCCCAGAAAATGTCGGGATTCTTCAAGTTAAAAAGCTCAGCAGTCCGTGAATGCCAAGTTCCGCCAAGGAGCGGTCTCAAGGGTCATCCAGCCGCGAGTCGAATGCCGTCTTCAAGTCAAGATTGACTGCAACCCTCGCTATTGTTTATGTTAATCAGGGGAGCCCCCGAACCGCCAGAAGAGGGGGCAAGGTCGGGACAAAGCAATCAGACCCAATCAGAACCAACATGCAACATAGCACATTTGCAACCTCAGCCTGCTCTTCAAAGACAACGTTTACAAGCGGAGGCATAACTCATACCCCGCTAGTGCCTCAAGATGCCTTCACTCAAGCGCAGTCATTTTGAATATTCTTTGCGAAACGATTTATCGGCGTCTCTTGCAATCTCTTTGTATTCCAGATAACATTCAGTGAACACAGTTATGCATTGACTACATACTTTATGTGGCTCTTAAATGGGCAATCTATTTAGACCCCCTAAGGTCTCCTTCAAGACATGCTACTGGTTCCCTACTTCAGGGCAGTGAGCATACAGTGTGATATTCCAATGAGAGAACGATAAATAAAAGATGCACAAGTTTTTTTTTTACATTGATGCTTTTTAAGAAGAACCTCCTCAAAATTCATCATCACCTCAATTCAGTTTTACTACTAGCATACAGTGTTCGGAGTACATGAATGCAAACTTGAGGAATATTTTCCCACCATCACCCGAAGGAAGCTACGATTCGTAATTATGTCTAGAACCGGCACCACCAGTGAGCCAAATGTGGTGAACGTTCTGTCTAATTGCATGAATATGAACCCAGCTTTCCTATGTTTTTTTTAAAGCCGGTTTGCCATTAGCGTGCGGCGTAACAAACTATGATTATCGAAGATTAGTGTGCGTATTTCTGTAAAACCTTCGTAACTGATCGTCAACATAATCACAGCTGAGCGTTTAGCCTAGTTCAGACTTATAACAGTGTTTGTTCGCGTAACACACTTTATTGAAACTAGCTCGTATTTTCCAAACTCTGAGGACGTAACCTCTGGAACTGCAGAGATGTGAGGATAATAGCATGAACCATGGAACGAATACCATTCCAAGAAGCTCATCACAGAAAAAATAAATTCCATACGACGTGAACACAAAACATGTAGGAGCTAACAAGCAATGAACAGGGAAGAAGTGTCCTTTTCTTTTTGGGACAAATTGAAATCGAGGTTGTAAAGATAGCTGGGGGGTCGTAAACCTAACATTTATAGGCTTGATGAGTCAAGAGGGTTAATGCTCATAGAACGTGAAACGCTGCACTTCACGGTTCCTCTACGAGTGCAGCTGTGCCAGACATAAACAGAGAAAAAACACCAGCACCAAAACCAAAAAAATCATCCAGGGAAAACTCACATAATTTCTATTACGAAGAAACTCACATATGTTTAAATTACCCAGGAAAAACTCATTATTATAATGTAATTTGAGTAGGATTGGATTAATAGCATATCGATAGCACTAAAAACAACAAGAAAACCAACGGCTTCCTAGACAACTAATATGTGAAGATAAATAGAAGCGGATTACCTACCGCGAATAATATTTTTAAATTCTTAATTTTGGCTTCAGTTTGATAGTAGGCGAATTACACTGTTCACATCGTTGTTTGTTCATAAGATGTACTTTGAAAACGTTGAATAATGTCACTCGTGAAACAGAGTTTCATTGAATGATTGAACTTATAAGTAGTATGGATACTATCCTCTTACTTCGATTTGAAACGATGAAAAAAAATCTATAAGTGCTACAAAAAAACGAGAGAACTTACCAGGGAAGACTACGAAAAGCTAGAAATATACCACCGACTGTGTAAGAGAAAGGAAGAAAGAAGAAAAAGCGAACTGCACTGCTGCACTACTGAATAACTGAGACTGGGAGAAGACTGCTGAACGGTAAACTCCTATTTGACTCCACTACTGCTATGGAAACTGTGACTTTGAGAGACATTGAAACAAATTGGAATGAATTTTGCAAGCAACCGGCTACTCTCATTCAGAAACAGCTGATAAACCTTGTTGACTGGTTCGCCAAGGTACCAACTTCATTTACGGATAGAGCTATTAGGAGGAAGGTGAAAGGGCCAAGGTGAAAGGGCAATTTGGTACACCAAGTGGATACTACTAAATAGTCAGTAAATTCAAGATTACTCGTCTGTGAAGCTCTCAATTCACTTCAAACCAGTTCGTTTGGACTGGTGAGCAATTCATCATCCGAAGAGCAAATCCGATCAACATAGCTTTTGAATTTCGACTGCATTTTCACAGAGTGGTTGGTAATTTATTGTGCTCGTTCTTCATCGATATCACAGTTTATAACATTGGAGAAACAGCAATACCCCAACTAAAGAGCTTCTATAACTGATACAACCGTATTTCATATCCCGTTACTCGGTTAACAATTTTTCCGAGCTAAGAAAGAAATTGGCAGTCGATAGCCACATCCATGATCTTACCTCAGTTCCGCTGCCTCTCTCCCGTCTGTCTTTCCCCGGGCATCTTGCTAAGCAATGGCCCCTGTTAGATTGCGACCAATCCCACGACCCCAGATGGAAGGACAGTTAGTGTTAGCTTCAAAAGAAAAAGGTGGGTTTAAATGGATTAGGATAATTGGAATAGGAAAACGCAGCAAATATTAAACAACGGTATTATTTTCTATACAGATCACCCATCTGCAAAGATCCTATTTGTATATAGTAAGTACCTACCGTAATTATATCGCGAGATCACAATCAATATTTCTAGTGTAATCACTCATGTTATCATCCGAGAGTTGTAGATACTTCATAACTAAATTCAGTAGGTAACTAAGGAAGCTTAGAAACAAGAAACTCGATTCGGTGAAAACGGAAAAAAGTTGCATTTCCCTGAAAATTTCATCAAATTCGGACCACATCTTCATATAGTTTTGCCTGGGACAAGGAATTGACCACAGACCGACAGACCGACAGACAGACAGACAGACAGACACGGAACCAAAATTGTTCGGAAAGCTCTGAAACGTAAAAAGCAAGTGGAAATTTTGATTTTGGAGGACAAAAATTGTTTTCGTTTCTTGCACGAATACATAGCTTCCTACCTTCGGTAGTGAGGAAGCAAAATTGTGATCTATTTGAATTCGATGGAAAAACTACACCTTCATATAGAAAGTTTTCGAGCTAGGGCGTTTTGAAAAGTTCAAATCCTGGTTTTTACCCCTTAGACAAGAATGATGGTGACACCAAGCTTCGGGGCACAACTAGACCTCAAATGTGACCAGTGTGCCTCATTTGATTAATTTTCATCCAAACCAAAGCAAATTGCCGCGGACGGCGGATGGACGGATTTTTACTTTCCTCGGCCCACCTGAAGGTGAATGGAAAGTATTGCGATCAGCAGAAAACCCAATTTCTGAAATACCACCTTTAACTGGTCCTTATCGACATCTGATCAATTTTCTCCACGTTTTAGAAAATTGAAAGTCCGTATGTATCTATGATGATGAAAAAATTCGCATTTCGAGTATTGGTTTTTACATGTCTGAGGATGGGACCCTAAGAATTTCAGCCCTCCAGGTCAATTATTAGGTGGATTAAATATTCCAAATAGGTGGAAAAAACGTAGTTTTTAGCCAATTTTTTAGTTTTTCTCCCAAACTGCTCTAACGATTTTGATAAAATTCGCAGGATTTACTCTTCTAACAAGTAGAAACAAGTTCCAATACCTCTCATCTCCACAAAAATAGATTGAGGGACGAAATCAGCGTTAAAATCCGCAAAAATAGCCATTTTTCAGGTTTTTACGGAGGTTTTTACGGGTGAGGAAAGTAGTGAGAAGCCTCGCACCAGATGTTTTTTAATTCGATTTCTGGATTTCAAATTTTAAGAGGGGGTTACATTTTTTCATGGTCGATTCCAAAGGTTCATTATTGGAAATTATAAACCAAAATTTGTCCATAATTTTGGACAGAATCGATGAATTCGTCGTTTTCCCTTTGACCCACTATTTACTTCTTCCTCCCATTTTTTGGAGAGGTTATTTATATAGCAGGTTAATTTGTTAGAAAGGTTATTTACAGAAACGGATCATTTATGATTGCTAGAACTGAAATCCAAGTAGACGAGAGGTTATGATACAGCTCATTTACATGGATGACATGGATAGTCACATGAATAACAACAAAATGTGGAAAAACCGCAGAAGAGCCGAAGGAAGGAACTGAAGGACCATTGGTCATGGGATGAAGTTTTTGTTTGATATCACCCCAACAACTTGGCGCTGCGCCCCTCTGAGACGACCGGTTTCTATACCTGAACCCCGCTTTTCCCACGTTCTTCCTTTTATTTTTTTTTAAAAAGAGAAAAACTCGGGCTGGTACCGAACGGTTTGGGCACAATGAACCTGACAGATGTGCGTAATTACGTCCGTCCAACGAGTTTGACGAGTTTTGAAGTTCGAAAAAGCGTATAGGTAATGAATTACAATAGTAGAAACGAGTAGCAATCCCTCGCGGTTCCGCGACGCGGTGGGATTGAATAGCGATTGGTCTGTTATTTGTCATAGGAAATGTTAACGGACTCAGAGTTTACTCTACTGCAGAGTACGTGAAAGGTCAAATTCGACACGGAAGCTCCGTGTCCGCTGCCGAACTTACGAAAACTAAAATTTTCTTCGTCGGGACTAAAAACACAGTATTTAATTACATACGTTTTTGGCAATGGTACGTATAATTGATTTCAAACATGGATAGGTGAAAGCAAACAACTTATCTCAATGTTACAAAACTAAGACTTGGATAAGACCTATCATGCCACTCAAATTGAGATGATAACTTATATTACTCACAGCTAGAAATACGATAAAGTAGATAAAGCAGACCTATGTGTATAGATCTTCCCATCAGAACTAAGAAGGAAGTTTACCATGAAAAAGTAAACCCAGAAACTACAAGAAACCAAACAAAAAAAATCATTCCAAAAAAATATCCAACCAACAAATATCCAATATGAACCATTTTTATTGATGAATAATTTTAGCTATCAGGAAATACCACCAAGCGCATTATTTGGGGCCAAAGTCTAAAAAATATGATTTGTCAAAATCGCAAATTTTGTGTAGGATTTTTTCATGCCTAAGGGGAAAATAGAAAAAAAATTTAGTAGTTGGTAGGTATAATTTTGAATCAGCGCGAAAATTCCCAAAATAATAACCCCATCAAATTATCCCAATGAGATGTTATAGGTAGGGACGTAGAAATCGCTAAAAATCTGTTAAACTTTCTTTAACAATCAACGATTACGAGCTTGACAATCAACAGTGTTTACTCAATGAAGTGAAGGAAGATGGTGTACGGCATCTACTAGGTATAGCCTAATAACCTGACCAAGAACTCACCTATCATTTCACAAAAAATCTCACGGAAATCGGCCATTGAAAAACACAAACTGTCACAAACAAATAAACAAACGGACCTAGCTTAATGGAATGCCGTGAATTAGAGGATACAATCTAGTAACACCAGACCTTCATATCGGAACTTCCGTTGATTTATTATTGAGGTAACGTTTCGCAATCCACTTATTATTTTCTTGAATTCCCACTTCATTAATTCGCTTAGGAGAGTTAACAAAGTTTCTTCAAAGATACCAACGTACTACCTATTCAAATTTTCTTTGCGGGCTTACATTTATCATGGTAAACTGTGCGTTTTTAATTCTAGCGGCATTGCAAATTTAGTTCTAGCAAACAAGAAGACCACCTTCTCATAGAAATATCTTTCTTTCTTTGATAATGCACCAAAACACCATCTGCTCTACACACTCTCTCCGAGCTTTTTAGATAACAAATCTCTCTTAGCTGATCCTGAGATTCAATAAGTAGCCGAAAAAGAAGGTTCTTAAATCATTCAATAACCTGGATGTAGCCATCTTGGAGATTGTCAAGATAACTTAGTGCTTCTTTTGTATGAGACGGGGGCTGTTAGGACCCATCACGCCTTCTTTGTTGTTCTGTAGGTGCTAAGGGTAGGAGAAGTAGGACCAAGTGGGACCCCCTGCCGCTCTCCTTCACACCTGCAGTTTCCCAGAGAGAGTTTGAAACCTCAAAAATTATGAGCAAACCGTTATGTTTAACTTTCGTTATTTATCATTATTGATGTTTCAACTATCAAGACGTGAGGCTACACGGCAGGCTTCTCAAGTTGAGAATACAGTAAAATTTCATGGAAAAACGTTCACGAAAAATATATTTCGAAGCCAAGAGAGGTCAGTTGAGAACAATCCGCGAGGGTTCATTTCACTTGTTCATGTTACTAGAACGATTGAGGATTCTTCCAGGTCTTGAAATGGTCGGTTACTTAGTGATAGAACGCTTTTCGGAGTAATCCATGGATTATGGTGTTGAAGGGGGAAGCTAAGGTCTCACCCGTATGTTCAACAATCGGTTCTCAACTATGCAAATCCATTTAGCTAAGGTCTCACCCGTATGTTCAACAATCGGTTCTCAACTACGCAAATCCATTTCCCCTTGCGTCTACAATAAAAAATGTCGTCTGCCAAGTGTTGGTGTTTTCCATAGTATAGGTACATTACAGATGATGAAGTGACTGAGCGAATTCGAAGGTGGAATATGGTGAGTGGAAGAAGGGATTCTGATTCAAAATCAATTCTGAGAATGAGAATATATATTCTGAGGACGAGTTGTCATCCAGCTTTAACATTCTTCGTGACCTACTCTTCTCGAGTATCATTGGACATTATTTTGTGGTGGACACATTCCCGATTATTCCACGTGATCAAGTTTGATATAATTAGAAGTGCCTTTTCAGGCATTTCTAGAACTTGTCACGGGGTCTAACGACTCTACCACATCACTCAAGGTTCCAGGATCTCTAAACTGATGACCCCGACGTGAAATCAGTGAGTTGGCATGTGGTGCACAATTGCTCCTGACCCTTAGACCTAGTACTGCATCTGCCATGATCAGACAGATGTAGGCTAAGGGACACCAGGCTATGCTGACCATAGTCTCAGGAGTAAGGGCAGAAGATTCCTGTCCTCTTTGGTGAGCCACATACTACCTCACTGGTACCCGTCAAAATTAGAGAATCCTGGGAAGTGGTGGACACATTCCCGATTATTCCACGTGACCAAGTTTGATATAATTAGAAGTGTCTTTTCAGGCATTTCTAGAACTTGAGACGGGGTCTAACGACTCCACCACATCACTCAAGGTTCCAAAATCTCTAAAATATACCTACAAAGATGAGGGAGGCATAGACGGAGTTGTTCGGTTCAAATCAGAATATTACGATGAGCAACCACAGGCTTCAATAGGTATGCATTTTTTCTATATACGTGGATACATATTCAGCAAGATGATCTTTGTCGGCCGTTCAACACTGATTAATTGGGGGCCGATTTCAACCATAACTATTATCAGTGTCAATATTACATATTCGTCTTTCCGAATATATTTCATTGATCAAAAATATTGACCTGGTCTAAGGCACACTTTCGTTCCCACGAATAGTTGTGGTTTTCTCCAGAGCTACCTCGACCTGTGAAAACTCATTCAAACCAAATTGCACTTGCCAGCTGTCCATTTTGGGATTCCTACAACAGCAAACAACATATGTCAGAGGACCGCTTCAAAAGGTCAGGAGTAAATGAAAAACTCCCAAAAGTTACATTTCTAAAAGCCGCCTTCAGTTGTTTGACCAAGCAGATGAAGCGTGCTCTTAAAAGGTACCAGAGTGGAAGAAAAGGAATCATTGACTTCTGAAGAGCCAGTTGATGGACTCAAGGAGAATTGGAACATCTGCTCCCCTTTGTTCATCAACCACGAAAACGGAATTCTCACTTGGGGAAGACTGTTTCATTCCTCTAACTCCCGCCAGGCCGCTCCCCAGGGTCCCTCGGGCAGGTGTGAACGACAAAGGTAGCTCCTCAGACCTTTCGATTCCCCATTGAGAAATAGTTAGAAGCTATTTAAGAGGCGTGAGCTGAAAATCCGTTTAAAACTCGCGTTCGGGGACAGAAGGCTTGCAACACCTGCACGCTTCAACAACATCGGGAAAAACAAGGTATCGTTTTTGACACGTGGCTCTTGAACTTGGAAACTTGAACCTACGACGGACGAAGAAGGACGACGAAGGGGGGGGGGGGGGGGGGGGGGGGGGGGGGAGGTCTGAAGCGATCCATGTGGCACAATGAAAAACAAATGAAGCTCAGTGATTGAGTTATGTCACATTACAAATATCAGTGATTTTCAGCGCTATACTTTTGAAATTTAAAACAACGCAACTGAGCCTCTTTGACTCCTCCTAATATAAATTGAAAAATGCTGACAATTATTACGAGACTTTTCATATTTCCCCAAATATAAATCCGACCAACTAGTTATTCTGTAGTAAGTAAAATTACCTACATTTTTATATTCATGTCGTTCACAACCCTTGTTTCTTTCGTACGAGTGCCTTTCTGTGACATCATGAAGAAGATATAACTACCTTCTTTCAATGGGCATGAACACTTGCGATGTGTATGAAAATTGAAATATGATTTCATAAAATCATTGTTGGCTCACTTTTGTAACAAATACGGTCCCGTGTCAGTCGGTTTCTCTGTGTATACATACCTTTGTGTGCTTCTATGCAATAAAAATGCTGCATCAATTTTCATCCGATAGTGTTGAAATTTGAGGTATTGTGCTGGTGGTCTATAAATTCCTTCGGGCCCGGGTCAATGGATGCCCCTTGCGAAAATGTGACATCCTTGTCGCACACAAACCTACCACAATTTTTATACAAATTCAAAATTTTCTGGGGATTGTGCGGGTTTGGATTTAGATGGTCCCCAACGAATTGAATTGCCCTTGGATAAATAGTAGCCTCTGCTCATGTGTAAAGCAGAAATGCTATTTAAAAAATCAATTTTTGTCGATCCGATAGTTCAATTGATGGGTCCATGGTTTTATTTCACATCGTTGATGTATATTTATATACTTATACATTCATCATAAATATTATTGAACACGAGGAAGCTATGCGCCTCACCCTCTTTTTGTTATTCGAACGTTTCCTGCGACACAAACTCCAACGTCAGGCTGCTACTTCTCCGATCAGTTATTTAGTACCGAAGGATCATTTCATCCATTGACAACTAAACTTCCGAACTGGTTAATTGAAGCCGTTTTCACTGCGGGGAGCATTCTCCATGGACTTAGAATAAATAACGAATGATGGACACAAATCCGCTTGTTGTACAATCTCTTAGGAGCTGAGGGGGGAAACAAGACGACGAAACGGGATTACGCGGCGGTTGAATGCGCGATATCAAATAGAAGGTAAGATGATTAGAGTCGGACAGTCGAGCCAGGGAGCGTTTGAACAACATATTTATCAGAATAGATGACTGAATAACTCTCCCCATGTGTAGGTATGAATATGTTTCAATTAATTCGGAATTCATTCAATTCGTCCGATACGAGTTTTTAGGCTCGGCAGTCGAAGTCTCAGCTTTTACACATCTACGACCCAATGATTCTCGATTTTCCTTTACCTAACAATTAGATACTGCGCATGCGCTAACTCTACCGTCTGCCGCACCGATGTTTCAAAATTCATATTGGACTATTTAAATACCGAATTTATCTAATTGGACTATCTCACCAAAACAGTCCATTTTTATTATATTTGGTTCAGATTTTCATAAAGATTTTGGTGCAAGCAGAGTGAGATTTGAACTCACTCTACTTACCTAAAAGTATGTGATGATTTTTTAGGATTTTTTCTACTTGCTACTAGGGTAATCATAATATCGTCTATAGAACGAAAAATAATATTTAGCCTTTGATACGCTATCAACCCATGTACCTGGCATGCCCCCTAGTGCCTCAAAACGGATTTGTTACAGCGGAGAAACTAATTTTTTATACTTGCCCCCAACATTTCCCAGTCCTTTGCAATAGTTTCATTATACAAAAACATTATCTGAAAGAACTCGAATATGTAAACTAAAAACTGTTCGTAAAAATTACAAAGGAAGTTTGTGGAAGTAGAACCATGAGTTGAATTTTGGTTTATTATTTTCAACAATGAAACTTTGGAATCGACCACGAAAAAAAAATTGTTAACCCCCCTCAAAATTTGAGGTTTTACGTTTCAAGATACGTAGAATCCTAAAACCGAATTAAAAAAAATCCGTCCGTCCGCTGTACGCCGTCCGCCGTACGCGGAAATTTTGAATACCGACCCCATTCGGGGTCTAGTTCTGGGTCGAAGCTTGGCGTTACCGTCAGTCTTCTCTAAGGGTTAGAAAATAGGGGATGCAATTTTCAAAACGCCCTAGCTCGAAAATTTCAAATAGGAAGGTGTATTTTTTCATTCAATGAGACCTTGCGGGGCGTTTTAGGACCAACCGTTCGCTCCCTGTAAGGACTAAGGGGTTTTACGAAAAAAAGAGCAGAAACGCGAGTGTGAATCGCGATTCTTCCCGAGTAGGCAAAATCTCCGTTCAAATATCAGCTGTTCAAATGCAACTTTCTTTCGATTCCACCGAACCAAGTTTGTTGTTTACTTTCAGAAGCTTCCTTGGTTACTGAATTTCATTAAGAATGAATGATACAACAGTTGTATCGGAGAGTTACTCTCCGATAATAATAATAATTACAAGAAGGTACCTTACTCATTGTCGCCAAGAGATGATTGTGAACCTCGCGGTAGGTGGGTATTTTATGTCAATAGGATCTTTGTAGATGGGCGATCTATACAGAAAATAATAAACCGTTGTTTAATAGTTTGCAGCGTTTTTCACTTCAGTTTACCAACATCCCAGAGGATGAACGGAATGAAACAAATATCTGCGGTAATGGAGGGAACTTCAGAGTAACATAGTTGGGCAAATCCATATTCAAGAATATGAATTTATTCATATTCATATTCATATTCACAGAAATTCGAAAGTATGAATAAATTCATATTCATATTTATGAATATGAATTTGCCCAACTCTGCCAAACTTACAGTGTTCAGATCCCATCTTTACACTGAACTAATTGGCAGTGAGAGTCAATGTTTTTTTAGGCAACGACTTTTTCTTACATAAACCCTTCAAAGATCAAATGAAAAAGTATGCTAGCCTTGAGTGCCACAAGTTATATGGCTAAGTTATTTATGGATAAGTTATTATATATCAATGTTTTGTTTGTCTTTCCCAAGCGTAAGCTAATATGAATACAAAAGCGTACCCGTATTATACTGATTGAAAATATATGTTTAAAATCAAATTTTCATTTGAAAATGTATCTGTTCCATGCAGGGAGGGGGGTTGAAAAGTGAAACCACAAACCAATAGCTACAACCACGCGTAGAATATTATTTCTCGCAACCATTATTTCTGTAGTTCGTAATTAAATAAGTGAATTAATTTAGTCAGTCAATCATTGATCAGCCATTATTTGTGTTCTTTGATTCAAGTGGCATTTACCATAGCATCAATAATAATCAATTAGGTACCTATATGAGTCCAATACAGGAACAACAATAAATCAACGTTACTAATATCGCTAAGTCAATCATCTAATCCTAATGAACCAATCATATAGAAACATGGTGTAGATTAGCATCAGTTAGATAGCTACCTTAGTAATTATTGGACTATACTGGAATTTGAATATTGACAAGCAAGCTAGGTATATATCTCGATTATTGCCAACTATTATTGCCTAATTAGAAACTCATCGAATATCAAGTGCATTGAGTCAATGTTGGTATACGATTAATGAAATAAACATGAATGTGGAAATGGAGTTGATTTGACATAACTAACACACGCGATGTGTGACCTCCAATTTAAACACAAGCCCTCCAATTTAGGCAGCCAAGGACAAATTTTGACGAAGAATATTTCGTACATAAATATATCTGTGCTTTGAGAAGTACTGGGGTAGGTATACTGTTGAAGTGAGCAAGATGAAGATGTTTCCCTCTATACACCAATATCCACTTGTTAATCATTGTATTAATTTCTTGATAAATCAATCACAAGACGTGTATAAATTACACGATTCTCGGTTGATATATAACTGTTTTTATGTATTAATGGCTGTTTTTATGTTACATTCTAGCATATTGGTAAATCAACCGCAACTATTTTCGACCTTCAAAATTTTATTACATCCGAATCATTAGACCAACTAAACTATTCTTGTAGGAAATTTTGAGCTGTTACCGAATACCTATAAGTGTAGGTTTTCTAGGACAAATTCAGAATTTCCAAACCAAATTCATAATTTTCCAAACCAAAATTTACAGTTTTTCATTTAAAATTCAGAAATGTTCACTAAGAATTCAGAGTTTTCTCTTTCTAATCCAAAATGTTCCTTTTCACATCAAGAATTTTCTACTTTAAATTCAGAATTGTTTATTTAAAATTCAGATGTTTTCCAATATTATTCATGTTATGTAGTCTGAAAGATGCAGGCTTAGAAAAAAGTTCTACAAAGATACATAACTTCCCCTTTTCTAGAGAACGGAGAAGCTACAATGTTGTCGACATGTCAGCAAAGGATTGTGATGCAGCGCAGAGGGATGGATGGGGTCATTCACCACACACCTGCTACACAGGAAGTTCATTTAAATATGTACAGTTTTAACGAATAAGTGTAGACGTGTACCTACCAGAAGTGAACATGTTAATGAAATCTTGTTCGGTTTTTGGCTTTACGAAACTATTTTGAGTGGTTCTTTGCAGGTTCTTCAGAGTTTGCTCTTCTATTTTAACCAATGAATTAACAAATCGTGTGAATATTTTAGGAAATTAGGTCGGTTTTCTGAAATCGGGGAAAACAGTGGACACTTCATTAGTGGGCACAAAGTGAAATAATTTAAGGATCTTGAGATATTTATAAAACTATTATTTTAAAACTATAATTTAAATTACCTAATGATTTATTGTAATATGCACTAAGTAACACAGAACATACATACTAACCTGATTAAACATACCGACAACATACTAATTTAATCAAGTAGGTAAGTACCTACAAACTAGGAGATCAGACTAATGGAACGCCATATATATCCAAAGGTAACACAATTGAGTGTGGTAATTCCTAATTGCTAAACTAGCAACTGATAAATTCTGAAAACTACTTCGTTTTGATTTTTTTTTTTTTAAGTAACAATTTCCGAGTCGTTAGGTATTTAAAATGAAATTTGTGAGCTGCGATGAATTTTTTCATCACCATCCAGTGGTAAGAATGTTGGTAGAATGGATATTGGAAATATACCTACCTATATGAATATTAAAAAAATATGAATTTGAAATGGATAATCCTAATTAAAATATAATTAAAAAATTTTGATTCGGTTTAATCTTTGATACACTCTAAATTTGTTTTGGAATATTCTGAATTTAGTTTGGAAATTCTGAATTTGTTTTGAGTTGTTTTGGATTTGACTTGGAAAACCTATTATAGAAGGGGGTGACCGGCTCAATAAAGCGACAACAGAATACCACTGACAACAGAATATCAATGAATTTGTATGACGTGCACGTCACAAAGCACCTTCAGCACATGTACTATCCATACTGCAGTAAATCAATCAAGAATAAAATATTTCACCTATTCATATAATTCCTTTCTTACAAGGGGCAAGCCCTATAGGTGATTCCTAGGTAGAAGATGCGATTTTCTATCCAATTGATTCCTCATTCCTTTCTCCTCCTCTTGTCTAGCGATATTTTTTCTCTTCGCCTCCCTTCGCCACGAACATTTTGTTAGGTCTTGCTTGTATGCAACTTCAGCTGCCCCATCGGAGGCGTGACGACGCTCGTGCACATTGTTCGGAAAAAGCATTGTTGCTCGCGGAAGGTCCGGGGACCTCATGATAGATGACCCAAGAACCTACCCTTAATGCTTGCCTTCAGCCCCTTTCGTTCAATAGAGTTGACCAATGAAAAATACATCCACCTAACACTTTGTAGCTATTATATAGATGGTCGCCCGAGGTTGAGGATAGAGAAAGCTTTTTGCCGCGGACATGTGTAGTTTCTCACCTCCTCAGAAATCTGTTCACCCCACGAATCATTTTCTTTTTCCCCTTATAACTGACAAAACCACACCGTACAATATTTCTCACCTCCGTCCATTCATAGTTTTCCTTTTGTGTATAGACAAATAAGCTAAACGCCTGGAATCAAGAGGGGATGCCATCGAAAATATCAATTTATGAAGGATTTATTATCGTTCTTTGTAATAAATACATTTCTCTGGAGTGTGTTCGGAAGCTAGAACAGGCCCTATCCTATTATACCCTGTTCTTGCAAAAATAAATCGACTTCTTCAAATCGAGTAGTTGAAGAAATTATAGATCAAGATTTTCGTGAGAGCCTGGTAATTTGATTATTTGTAATAAAACGACCCCTCCCGCCCCGAAATAACGAATCTCACTAAAGAAGTCAAATATAATTTGAAACTAGTTGGACAGTAACCACGCGACGAAGCCTGTTCATTCTTCACCCTCAATCCCATCTACGACAACAAGATGATAACAAGAAGCATACTATCCCTGGGCTTAAATGATTATGATTGTTCAAGTACAGATATTTATCGTCACTAGTATGTATTGTGTAGTGAGGGCTCGAAATATTTATTTATGCGAGGGAACAAAATTTGGATAACTATACCACGATAATCCAGAAATATACTGGGGTCGATCGGGCGATGGACCAGCGATTCAAGTGGTGACGCCGTGAATCACTCCTGCTGCGATACCTGTCGTGCATTCTTCCTCACGAGACAGGACCTAAACCATTAATCCGGATGTTACTCCTATTATAGCCCAGTCGAATTAGACTTTTGGTTTCTACTAATTTCCAGAGAGTTGGAAATGACTTTATATCACTTAAGCGTACCAAATGAGAGTAATATTTTATTATACTGGTTGGGTAAGGCAGTGGAAGTAAGTAACGCTATCAAGCGAAGATCCACCATCTATCTCAATTCGTACAAATTATAAAATAAATTTAGGAAAATCGATCAATCTGTCTCATGGTAGGTAGTCATTTCTGGTAGTGAAGATTGGTTTGGGTCCTTGACTGGACGTTGAAGGTTTCGTGACATTTCGAAAAACCATAAGGTACATAATTGGTTCAGATAAAACTATTTTGGGGAAAAATAACTAGGTACGTATTGTGCAGCTGTTTTGAAAGAAAATTGCTACATCATCAGGATCATATATATACTTTTGTAACTCTCGAGCAAGACTGCTAGAAATGGAGTCGTATACAACGCCCACATCCACACCAGACCACTAATAATGAATTGTCGAATGTACAGTGAGAAAAGGTGTGCCATTGCGAGCGGATAATTTAGTCATCCCTTGCAGCCCCACAGTTTCACCATTCGAGTGGAAATGGCTTTACGAGAAAAATTCGTTACCCGACCAATAAATGCCCGACAAGAAAATCCCAGCCGGATTCGCGAGCTAAGTACTTCCAACATGAGCGCAGACCTGTCCGAAGGAATCGAACCCCTGGGACGTATAATTAAATCACAGAGCAAGCTCCGTAGGTGTAGAACAACGTGTTGAAGCAAAAAGAGTCTCCATGCATAATTCAAAGCTGTGCGCCTCGCACAGAACAATTTTCTGTGGAAGGAGCGTCTTTACTTCTTGTTCGTGACGAATGGGAAAAAGTGCGAGCGGAAAAGCTCGCTAGAAGGCTGACAGTTGGTTGGTCTGAGATCCCGAGATAAGTACGCCGCTGAGGGGCATCGATGTTTTTCTATACTTACTTACTCTTTTTGAAATTCATCTAACGTCCGACTGAGGGAAAATAATGGATATTTTTTCCATCCTGGGCGTATTTTATTCGTCAAGACTGACAAAGGCTTAGTTGACTATATCGATTCGAAGTTTATCAATATCGAGTTCGAAGAATATTTACAAATCGAGACAAAAATAACAGGAGCACCTAAATATAATGATTCAACCCATAAAAATCACTGATAAGCAATCAGGTAACTGGATATTTTTTATTTGAGAAACGTCCGTTTCCCGACATTCACTCCGTAGAGGTATGATATAAAATCTGCATAATAATGGGGCGATTATACGCTGGGGGTATTTTACACATTTTTGGTAGCTGCATGGTATCCAGGAGCAGCTACCTACTCAGTTTTTCCCAAAACTTCTTTTTGATACGTAGGTGCTTTAACAGAACTAGAAAGAGAGAAAAGCAAAGATTTATTTGCATGAGGGCTAGCGCTGTCAAGATTTTTCCCTGGCTTCACATCAAGAAAGGTAATCCGAAAATAGTCAGCCATTTTCCCCTGTCGTTTATGTGTTTGTAGTCCAAAGACAATCCAAAAGTTTGTATTTTCCTCCACCAAGCTCGCCATAAATTGCCAACATTGAAATAACTTAGCCGGTTGAGTTATAATAACTGCAAGGACACTTCACCTGATCTCTTGCCGAACAGACTGACTGGCTGGGCCGAGATTACAACGCTCGCATAGAGGAAGGGTTAGAGAGCTGGGCCGAGTTTACGTATAAATAATAAGAGAATCTGACCCTTTGTCCATTGCAGTTGGGCCGATATTACACCAGACGGAATAATGTACCGTTGTTCAACAAACTACATTTTGGTTGAATAATTCAAATGAATTACAGTCCAGTCTCTATTCTATGACCTACCCAACTGGGAGTGCCACTTTGCACCTACAAAAGGCTACATCAAGACAATACTTTCTATACCGCTGTTTTGTTCTCAGAGGAAACGTTTGTATTCTATCCGTCAAGACTCACATTTGTTCGATTCGGAGTTAATCTATATAGCTAGTATCAAGTTGGAGGAATGTTTCTAAACCTTCGATACAAACACCAATATACGTAGTATTCGTGTTTGCACGAAATGTTTGTTATATAATTCCAGAAAATTGGAGCTAATATCCCAGTCTCGATTTATGACTGCGAGCCCAGTGAACGTGCAAATATGTACAAAAATACTTTTATACGACGGCCGTTGTTATATTTCTAGTGGTTGGAAGCAGTTTTCACACTGTGTAGTCTTTTAGTATTGTTTCGTTGGAATAGTAGGTTTGTTAGTTTGAAGTGTCGATATAATTCCAATTAAACTCGTATCATTCCAGGCTCGTATTGTTCAGGAATAATGAACCAATATCATTGGTGTTAGATAGAAGTATGTCTCTGGTCGGAGAGCGGCCCTCAACATGCCTATTCAATGTCCCTATTCACGGTATCGTGTCTGCCCGGTTTCAATTAAATGAGTGCTTTGAATACAACAGACCACATCGAACTAGTTATTATGGCAAGTCTATTTCAACCGGTACCACCCCGTTATTACTTTCCGAACCCTACCTCAAAGATTAAAGAGCAATAATTTTTAGTATGATCAGTAGTATCATTTTTATCATAATTATATAATATACTCGTACATGTTTTAGCCAGTACGGATTTAATAGAAAAATAAATAAATAGAACCTGGGTTAATGAAAAAAAGTTGTCTATTTCCCGAAAATTGTGAGTTACAAAGTTAAATCGATTTCGACGGTGTATGCCAGGGAATGTGAGGGCCGTGCTTGCACACGAAAAACGTTAGAAATTAGCCCTTTCTGTGTGTATGAAAAAGGAAAGCAGTGTGAAGTTCCGCATAATATGTTCTTCAATTTCTATAAGCTTCTGAACACGCAATGACCTAGATACTACCCATTTTCCGTCCCCTGTGGAACAATTATTAGTGTTCAATCAAAAATATTCTGCAAGCTAGAGGCAGAAACGAAGGAAGGTCTTTCTATTTGGTATGAGTAGCTATCTCGCTCTTCTGGACGACTTACCAGTAGGTACACTTCGAGCCTTAACTTCGAAAAATAATTTTGAGAATCCACTGCGTTTCGGAGAATTCAAAACCCCAGATGATCCTAGTTAGTGTGAACGTCTATAAACGGGTCCTCCAATCCGTGCAGATTATTTATTTCTATCCCAAGTGTTGCCCCAAGTGATTTCCCCGGCAACAATTCCCGTTCTGATATTGAATTACGATACTGCCTCACGCCCACTTAGCGTGTTACCAACAGACGGGCCCTAGTATAGCGGTGAGATGAAGCATCAAAATCATATTGTGCGGAACAACTGCGTCGCCCACCCCTTTCGGCACATCGTTGAATGTATGATTTACTGCGGGGGATATTCTTTACGATATGCGGTCATACGCTGCCAGCCCACTGGTTCTTCCTATTGTCACAACTAAGAACATGTGTTCCCCCGTGCCTTTTGCAATGGAACGGGTTAAATGTAATTTAATTCCGGCGATAGAAAAATGTTTCTCTGAAGTGGAGCTTTGGTGATGAAAAGTTGAATCATCGCAAAGGGCGTGTGTTTGAATCGGGGCTGTTTAACATGAGAATGGTCCCCGATCCCTCTTCTGAACTTGGCAAGAGGACTTCAGAGTAACGATGACGGGGATGGTATATTGTAACCGGACCCCCTTCGTCGGTATCTCGTCCGGAAAGGCACCCAAGTAATCAGCGTGTAATTAGATGTGGTGGGCAGATTAGGGCGGTGAAAGCATCCCGACGGTAGCTTGAAGGGTTTGAAACCGCATCCGCTCTCCATTGTGCATCTGTCGAACGCAAAGCTTCATAGATTCATCCGATATACGTCCTTGGGTGGAGAAAAGTCCGCTCCAATTGTGGAGGGCACTCCATCTGGCCAGTTCACAATCAGCCAGGCTTCATGTTGCTAGTTTATCAGACATCTTCGCTTTTGCACGCCCTTCCACAGTGAACCCGCTTCTCATTTGGACTCATTACCAGACCCTTTTTAATCCAAACGACATTCAACCTTGTCTACCTTCTTAGGATTTATGTTTACCTTCAAATTATTATATCTGCGAGTAGTTACGTAACCAAGTTCAGTAGTTCAATAGTTCAGCTAAGGACCACCTCCAATACTTTTCTGAACGTTCCACGTCGCAAGACATTTATGGGAGGCAATAGAGTTCATTGATTTGTCTAAATAATAATGGCAGTGTGAATGGCTCATGAATACTTTCTCCATTCAGAGTTTTCAAAGGCGGTGCTTCTTTCGGACAGCAATAGTGTTGGATCGCTGGATGGAGCAAGAAGGCTGAACTCAATCCAAGGTGGAATACAGCAGAAGTTCAATCGGTACAGAACTTTGGAAAAGTTCCATGAATGCAGCATGAGTTGATGAGCGAATTTTTAAAGAATAATTTTAGCCGATTTGGTGGATGATTTTTATGGAAAATTTCACGCTGATTACGAATAATTATACCATATTATATTCTATGTTTAAGATGGCAATTTACACGAGAAACCTCAAAAACACGTTTTTTTCAAAACGATTTTTTATACTAAATGTTCAAAATGTGACCCCTTGGAGTAGGTACTACAAAAATTCTGGCCAACGAACTCATCCTGTCTTTTGATATTATTGACATTTTAAATTTCAGGAGAGAAAATGGCCTTGGAGCTCACTCAGCTGATCAGTGACAATAACCAAAAGCATCTTGGTACAACTAGACCCCAAATGGAGCCGATATAACGTGGTAACTAAGAAATCGGTCCGTGGTAACTAAGAAAAAAAACGTTGCATATTTGCGTGTCGGAATTCACAGAAAGACCCCCAGCCCTAAAACATTAAACATGTTAATTTATTGGATTTTTTATCTCAATTCCAGGGTCAGATATCGTCTGGAGTGACACACATATTTGTATGCAAAAGTGTTAAATCAGGAATCGTTTTGGAAAGGTCTGAAACAAGAACATTTTCAAACATTTACATTACTAAAATTTTGAAACCATGAAATAGCTTCATTTTCTTCGAAAATTAGGTATAAGGTATTGAAATAGGTTGGATCAAGGCTCACTCATCAGGAATAAGAAGGACAGCCTCACAAAACGCATGCGGCAGTTGAGGGACTGAACTAAACCTACAAATAACTAAGGAAGACTGTATTATAATAGTCACGAGAAAATAATTGGCTCGTGTGAATGGATTAAGATGTTCAGACACTACAGCAGAACTTCAGGCACTATGTACAAGCACTTTTGAAACGTTCCCGAGTTGCTGGATAACCCTTTATTCTCCCCCCCCCCCCCCCCCCCCCCCCTTTATTCTCCTCCTTCTCTCTTTATTAACCCTTATTGGAAAAGTAATACAGGAAAAGGGAGAAAAGGTGTGAAGACCTTGGAAAAATTAAGGATGAATGTTGATCTTTGTAGCTACTATTTATTCAACATCCTAAAAAACCTATGAAAAAAACTTGGCCAGTACAACCTTTAAAATGAAGAGGAGAATTCAGAAAATCATAAATATAGTGATGATCTGTAGCCGGTACAACCAGCGGCGAAGTAGGAATTTTTACGCCCTTCACGACAATCAAGAAGCCATTTGTTGACACAATTGTTTACTTTTCAAATGCGAGTGAGATTTCGGGACTTACCTATAAAATGTCTTCAGGACATTGGTGATGGCACATTAATGAAATTTGCAATTTTGGTATGATGTTACGAGTAAATTCATAAGGATTTACCTATATGGTACATGTAAAAAATGTATAGACCAATAAAGGAATTAAAAATTAATAATAATTGGTAGTAAGTATTCCATTGCTACTGATCAGTCACTATGGTCACTATGGTTGGGACCAGGTTTATCAGAAAACAATCTTCTTTCGCTGCAAGTCATCGAGAAAAATTCATTAATTTCAATAATAAACCATTGGAATCGAGCACAAAAAAAATTTTCTAACCGCTCTCAAAATTTGAGTCGCCGATTTCCAAAAGCCGTTAAATCCATTCATCGTATAAAAAAAAAACCACTAGTGCCAAAACCCGCTGTTTCCAAATTTGAATTTGAAATAACTTACCTATTCTGCTATACAGTGCCCTTGTTGAATTTTTGCAGACAGGTTCATTATTTTTTGTGATTTATATAAGAAACATTGTTGCCTTAACTCGCTTGGATCATTAGCTATCAGCTCTTCGCGTTTTTCTCGATTTCACTGAAAGTAGAATTAATGGCTTTAGGAACTGGACGACTCATTTGATGTTCAATGTTTCCAGATTTGTAGAATCCAAATATCGAATCGAAAAAAGGCTGCAAATTATTGAAGAACGGTTTATTATTTTTTTCTTTGTAATCACCCATCTGCAAAAATCCTATAGGTAGGTATATTATTATAGTAAGTACGTACCTACTGAAATTATACCACCAGGTTCACGATAATTATTTCTCGTGTACAATGAGTACCTCCCTGTAATTATTACCCGAGAGTTGTAGGTCCTTCGTAACGTAATTCAGCATAACTGAGGAAGCTTACGAAAGTAAACCAAAACCTCGATTCGGTGGAAACAAGAGAAGTTGCACTTGATCAGCTGACTTTTGAACGGGAATTTGGCCTACTCAGGAAGATTTGTGATTCACACTCGTGTTTCTCTCTTTTCACCGTTCAAACATTGAGTCCTTGCAGGGAACAAACGATTAGGTTTCTGCGAGGTTTCTTTTGACGCCAAAAATTGTGTTGTATTTGAAATCGATGGAAAAACAATACCTTCCTAGATGGATTGTGGTTAATCGCGCAATCACAACTTTTCACGTCGAATAGGTAAGAGATGGAAGTGATGAACAATGACAACCATTTATGTGAGTTGAGCTGCTCAGATTTCATTAATCGGTTTATATGGTCAGAATTTCACATTAAAAACATGGTATAACTACTTACCGTTAATCATTGTAAAGCACAATGGTTTATTACAAACGTATTACAAACGCATTGTAGGAGTTAGTTTTTAAACAATAATAGGTACATGGTCGAACTTTGGAGGAACAGTTCATTAAAATTGTGTATTAAAACTATCGTAATAATTCCGGGACGGAAACAATGGTTTCCCAGTTGATTGTCAATGTCAATGGAATATTTGTTTCCCCTTCATAATACGCGAGTGATAATATGAATATATAAGGCACCTTTCTACGTGTGTTGCGGGAACGATCTATCATGTTTCACAACTTGAAATGATGACTGACACACGGGTAAAATAAGTCCGTCATTAGGGATTAAGTACGAGTTCTATGTATTATTGACCACCTTGAGGTGAAGTTTCAAAAGCTAGGAGAGGGTCTGTCAATACAGTCATACCCAGCACAACGAATTAATGATAACAAGACTGTGAATCGTGCAACGCACGGGTGAACCAGCTCGTAGGTAAGTACATTTATATACCGACAATAATTGGAACTCTTTTTAACAATAAAATGATGAGTTTTCACAAATCATGAAATTGTATTGTAAGTAGGTAGGTATTCAACACAAGACAGCAAAGTAATCTTTGAACATCCTCAAATAATGTATTTTATAGGATACCTGCTACAGGTTTTAGAGCAACCATAGGTTATCGATGACATCGTTACGAATGGAGTAATGGTCTTGGTCAATGGAGTTTGATTTGCGGCTACTCATACGCGTGGATTTCTTGGGAAATCGAAGGATCGAAATAAAAATAACAACTTATGAAAAGACGGCTGAGAGGCAGTTCCATCCGACAGCTCGTAGTCTGAAAAACCCCTTCAACATCGGACTAATAGCTGGTAAATAATCCGAAACTCGGGAACTCGAGGCTCACTCCAGGTAGAAAAAAGAACGTGGAAAAGGGACAAAACTCACCGGTGGGACCTTCAAGAAAGCTTATTTCCGTCGAATACGGCCATGTCAGCCGCAGTGGGACCAGTTACAATAGATTAGTGTCCCCTATGGCCACCGAGTGCCCCTGTCGGATTCCCTTTCCCGAAAATGCTTCTTTTTACCTCCTTTTCAATGGGTAGAATGTGAGGAGAGAGAGAGAAAAATAGGCGAGAAATATTTGTACAACTTTTCGCGCCCCCTCGTGTGAAGTTGTTTGTGCCCAGTAGCCCAACAGGCCATTAGCGCCTGGTGAGACGGGTGACAATTAGTTCATTGTGGACACAGGAGGTGTGTGCGAGTATTATGAAAGCTGTTGGGAATAAAAATGAGACTTCGGTTCACGGAATAACACCGTTGTCAAAATATTCAGCTGGTTGTTGATTTACTACTATCGTGAGCTAATGTGGGACTCATCGCAATACAAACAATAGATCGTACATGCACTTTCAAAAGCAGGAGGGAATGGGCCATGATTTGATTAAATTTTCTTCACATCATGACCTGCGGTACATACAGACAGACAGGACAGGACCAAATGTTACCTAGAAAAAGTGGAAACTGTAATCTGAAAAGTTCCAGTCGTGCAGCATGGAGTTGGTGAGCGAAATTTCAAAGAATCATTTCAACCGATTCGGAAGTGATTCTTACAGGAAATATTGCGCTGATTCCGAATACACCTCATTGGTTCCAATGTTTAGGATGGTAATTTACTCCAAAAACCTCAAAAAACAC
>JAEMON010000004.1:32715710-32733461 GCA_030264115.1 Lygus lineolaris
GAAATGCTATATATGAATATTAATTACGTAATTCTCAGCCTCACCCCGATTCAATTTTTTGTCCCATGATTTTGTCCCAAAACATCACCACTTACCTATTCCGCTTACAACCGAGTCGTTGCTAGGGAAATGGTACTTCGTCGTTTTACATCCCACAAAATTCGTTGCCCATTCTTTCGAAAGCTCTCGATTTATAAAACCATATTATGTTAACTACTGCGAAGTGCGTGGCCAACAAGCTGAGTTATGAGCATAGTTATTTGAATAATTGTGTACACTCAGGTGATCATTCTCAATAATTGATATTGTCAACATGATTGCAACCGCTTGTTAATTTTTGATGATTTCATTGAGGAATTACGTTCGTAAAGTGCTCCTCGTTCTATACGAAGTATAGAAGAGATAGATCCGCGCAGCGCCGAGTTATATACATATACAAAATGTTAAATTTCAGGAATCGTTTTAGAATGGTCTGAAACGGATTTCCATGAAGAAAATTTTCAAAAATTTGCATTAAAAGAATTTTGAAGCCATTGCAATAGCTTCATTTTTTTTCGAAAATTCGCTAAAAACAGTTTTGAAGAGTCGTACGATCATGAAATCTTCAGCGCCAGTTGTCAATAACAACCTACACGAGGAAATCACGTTTCAAAGAACGAGAAAGTGAGATTTCAAGACATGACGAGGCTCAGTAGAAGATCGTAGGAAGAGTTGAGACCCATCCTGAAAGTGTTAAACTGTTGAACCGTTCATTGTTGTCCGATGATAGCGCATCGGGAAGACTCGTGACCGAAATCCAAACAACCTCCATTAAACTGTCCGTGACTGGGGCTATAGATGGAGCGGAGATGGGCTCAAACGATCTCAATATTATTTGGGAATGCCGACAACCTTTCAGCACTGCCCAAGACACTGACCTCGTCTGGCCTGTGGAATGGGCGGATCGAAATCAAGTGCCGAGGATAAGGAGAGCTTTTCTCATCCAAAATCTTGTTCGAGCTATAAATTGTTGTGGAAAGATCAAAGAACCATTAGAGCTATCCATACCCATAAGTTACAAGGTACCTCTATCAGATTTCACTTTTTAATACAAAGACTTACTACAGTAGTGATGAGCGTTAAGTTCTCTGTATCCCACACTCCAATCATCGGCTGACCATAAATATAGAACCTTGGAGTAGGCAAACGATTGTGATGAATTAAGAAGTGGTACAAGGTTGTTCCTGTAAGCAGGATAATAATTTTGTTCGCGGCCTTTATGTTTTTCCATTCAGCTAAAATATTATGACGACGTGAGAATGAGTTGTTTATATAATTGGTCTATTGAATATGCCCCGACGCAGTATTACAAGAACTACCAAATATTTATGATTGCGATTACAACCTGGTTCGAGTGAATTTAGAGGTTATTTATTCAGAACGGATTTCAGCAGCGCCTCAGACCTCTCTACAACGGACGATGAAGATCAGGTTCCCACCTCCGAAAAACTTTATCCCCAATTAAACGAACAAGATCTTATTAATAGCGAAATACAGTTGGCCTTAAATTTTAGATATTGAGGTAGCAAGGTGTGGAAATAGAGTTTATGTGGCTCCAATTAAGTAGGAGGCACCATTCGAAAAAACTATAATTGGAGGAACTGCCCGTGTTATGGAGTGGGGGAGGGGGAAGAAAACTTTTCGGATGAGTCCTTGAGGAAATTCTACTTCGAAGCGACCAGGAGTTATAAGTAATGGGACCTCTAGGGAGGACTTATCAGATTCTTTTGAGGCAATACCGATATATAATGCGGACGTCTCACTGTAGCTACCATTTCATCCATCAAAAAAACTTGACGGTTGAACATGCAAATAGGGTCGACATAATCAATAAAGACGATAGGACCTCGAGAACTCCTAATCTGCCCACGCGAAGATTCGTTCGCGAGAGTCGGCCTCGTCTATTTCTGTCAAAGAGCGCTAAGAATGAAAATGCTGGATGGCATTATTAGAGGCTTAAATTTGTAAACCTCAGTATAATCGAATACCTACAAGTAATATAGTAGGTTTCTAGTCGCTAATCTATCTATTTAGACTTTCTTTTTAAATAACAAATGGAACTCCAAAGGAGGATAACTTGTTTACTGGGCGTTTGCCTGTGAATACTATACAAAAGAACATAGATAGATACTTAATCGCAGATGTCGACAGGCCTGAACTAGAACCCAGTTCCCAAAATGTGGTATCCCATCGGGCTGATTACTTGGAAAGCAATAATCTAATGTTTAGTCAGATAGTAATCTAAAGTACAACAAATCTGTCAATTGTTTACTCCAAAAACGAAAAAAAAACGGATTTACGTAATCTTCTGAGACTCTTATATTATTGACTCTTATATTTTTATCTTATATTATTCACGTGTCCTGAAGCGGAGTAGATACATAGGTAAATATAGTTCTTCTGAAGGAAACATTCTTGATTCCAACATTCCATTCACATTCTGTGAGCAGAACCGATAGGCACCTACACTATAGGTACATACAAATCAACTTCTTAATTTAATAAATATTAACGGAGATTAGGATGAGTTCAAATATTACGTAACAGTCAGACAGAGCTTTCCTCAACAACTGTACTAAACTGAAATCTTTATTTACCTAGTTATAGTAGTTATATTAGTAATATAGAAAAAGTCGTTACCACAATTTCGAAAAGTGAGCAATTGAAACTTCACTGTAAGAAATGACACTCAATAAGAACAACTTGTGTCACAGCTATAGCAGCACTTGTATAGTTGCAATTAGAGTGTAATAAATGGATCCTAGTGTGTCAGGGGACGATGGGTGGGGGGCCTAGCTCTGGAGATAATCCGCAGGGAGATATACCATCTTCATTAACTTAATGAACGCAAGAGGAAGGGTGGTGGCATGCAGCAAAACTGCAGGTTTCAATAGCAAAAGGCGTAGCATAGGATCTCCGAGGCGATTTTCTTGCCATTAGAGCGATTGTGACTTACTGTACCGAGCTGAGTCTGTAAATTCAAAGGATAGACGACGAAGGGGAGAACCGGAGAAGGGAACCAGTAAATTCCTCCGTTGATAATTACATCTGTGGGAAGGTTTCTTCGCATTAATCCAAAGCTGGTTGGCGGATCTTTTGATGGCAGAGTCCAACTTCCACGCTAAAGGCCGCAAACAGCGCTTCGGTTAGGGGACCCATGTGGGGGATCAAAGAAAGAATCTTATGCGTGTCCATTTATTTATGGGGGTCCTCCTACTGTTTCCACCAGGCATTTCAGGCATTCACACCTTTTTAGAGCCCCAACCGTCGATCCAAACAGGTCTGGGAGCGTTTGTTTTAAGGGAGGCGCCTGGCGATTTTTTTTCATACGATGAATTTTTCTTCAATTAAAACTCTATTTAGTAGGATGGTGAAGAAGTGAGGTCAGTGAAATTAAAATTTCAGATGCCAACCGTAAGATGTCCTAGTGAATAGAAGGAAACATCAAACGCTGGAAAACATTCAGGCAAGATCAAACGGTTTTTGGGTTTCAGTCCACGTTCACGCATGTGCAGAAAAAAATATGTACATAAATATAACAAAACAAGGTAGTGATAATGGTGCCATAGGGGTCTGAAATAGCCTTGCCCATGGCGAGCTGTATTGTTCAAATAAAATCGATAAACATTAAATGATCGAGGAGAGGATACGTTCGTGAGAACATATCGAGTGAAATTCATTGTCTTAGCAAAGGTAACCCTGAAAATTTCGTAAAATTCGGTCAAACGGTTTTGATCACAGAACGGATATTAATTTATGAATAGCTAGTAAGTACATTAGGAGTTAAAGCCAGATCATAAACGAAATAGGAAATATTAAAGGTTCGTTCATCTTTTCATCGATTGGATTTTAACATGAATAATGTTTTTGCGGTGGCCTACCAGAGTCGAAAAGTGTCACGAAGTTTATGTCACGAAGTTTATGTCACGAAGATGAGCACAAAGAGGAATGTGATAAAGATGAGCACAAAGAGGAATGTGATGAAGAATTACCAACGTTACCTTTGTTACCTACGAATATCTAGTTACCTACGTTTCATGGTAGTACCTAAACATTTCAATGGCTTACACATCTTATTTTTCTCATCATCGCCCATTACTGAGTATTACCACATCTGGCGAGTCGCACAACGTGGATACAAACGGGACGCAAAAACATTATTCATGAATTGTGATGTCAGCCAAAGGCTCAAAGTAGGGGCGAGGCGCGGAGCGCCGAGTTTTTATTTTCATATTCTTTTGAAGCTTTTTGTTTGTTTGTACATAGGTACTTTAAAATGTGGGATATTCCAAGCGAAAGTCACTCGAGGGACATGGAATTTCAGTGGTCAGTATGCGCAAACTAACAATATTGTTAATCGTGACGTAATTTACAATAAATGAAAGGACACATACAATAAATTGTACCTACACGATGGGACATGAACATTAACCATCGTAGAGCTGAATAGGCGAATAATAATTTGATTACTTGAGCGGGAGGAGCTCCATTTATAAAAGAGACCCTTTTATAGTAGACTGCACTGAGCTACTTGGGTTGTGGTAATTGGGCGCATGATAAATGCCTTCTTACAGTAATTATTGTAGTATGAAAGTTCTGAGAAAATAGATAAACGATTATTCAACGGATGATACCCAAAACGTCAGGAGAACAAATGCGTAGAGCATGATGGAGTGCTGCCAGGGTAATTCCAAAGACTGCAATTATCATAATTGAAACGACATTGAGACGAATGTGCAGGAAGGAAGAGGTACGTCTTTCGTAAAAGAAATAATATTTTCAGAATAATTGCTTGAATTTAAAGAAAGATAACTCCCAAGGGGAATAAACGTCAACGGTTCCCTCTATAATTGTTTTGCAGTCAATGAACTCATTTGAGAAAAGGGCATCATAAGTCTAACAATGTAAAACGTTGCACCTAGGCAATTCTCTGAACCACTAATTGTTGGCATGAATGGTTACCTCTTCACTCAATAATAGGTGTATCGATAGCATCACATGAAAACCCTCGTAGCTGCATTTTTTGCCGAAGTTTTTGGGGTTTTGAGATGAAAACCTCGTCCTATGCTTCGAATTTCCGACTAGACTGTCACCGCTCTCTAGAGGCGTAAAAGAAACCTTCGTTGTTGCTATGAGGGTAGTGGAAGTTACTGAAAACCTTGTACCATAGAAAAAATACGGATAGATACAAGGTTTTCATCACAGGTTGTGGAATGACAACAAATTGCCACGAGTGAAGCAGTCCTAGCAATTTTTTGCATTTTGCTCCGTCATGATGAATGTTACCGCAAATTTTCAAAATCACAATTTTTTAAATGGACGTTCACCAAGAAAATAGGTGAATCCCCAGTCCCTACACGCGTTACAGGAAAAACATTCACAGAATCAACGGTGTGGTTATTTTTTTATTTCACAGTGGAAATTAAGGGAGAAAATTAAGTTTGAATGCAAAAAAGTCGGTTTTTTGGAGGAAATCGAGTGCTTGGGTGTTATACGACTTGACTATTACTAGAGGCATTAGGTATAGTTTCCAATGTAATGGTTCACACTGAATCGAATGGTGATACTCCGGATTCTTTTTGACTGTTGGAAAATTGATTTCCCGAGAAAAACAGTGCATTTTAGAACATACCAGTACCCATTTTTCGCTGATGTGTTGCTTGAATTCTCCCGAATAATAATTGCTCAGATTTACCTCAATTATTCACTAGCTCAATACAAAATGGGTCGGAGGTGGTGTTATGTCCGAAAATTCACTAACTATCCCAGAAAATCAGTTTTCTAACAGGAAAACTGAATGGGGAGGTGGCACCATTCGATTCAGCGTGAAAAATTACATCGAAAACTATACCAAACTCATCTAATTATGAAACCGACGTTTTCTGCATTCAAACGTCATTTTCTCCGTCAATTTCACAGTAAAATAAAAAATATCCTCACCGTTAAAAAGCTGAGATTTCGAGGAAGTTGGGACTCATCTATTTCTTCGGGCGCGTAGAGCCATTTCTAAAAAATAGTGATTTTTGAAAATTTGAGAAAAATTTTTGCTTCCGAGTCTACCGAAGGTAGAGGAAGCTTTGTTTTCACTTTGGAAATCGATGTTTGTTCTCTAAAATTGAAATGTCCACTCGAATTTTACGTTTCAGAGCTTCGTGTACAAATTTGGTTCCGTATCTGTCTGTCGGTCTGTCTGACCGCATTCTTTTTTGGTACAGCCATATCTATCTCCCAGAGTTTTAATCCGATTTTGTTCAAATTATCAGGAATTGTGCGGGTACGGGCCCTTGAGCGCCCATATGAATTCCACAATGATTGAGTCAACGGTATGCTCTATGCATGCGCTAACGTAAATTTGTTCTCGATTATGTTGACATTTGTCTAAACTGACAAAAATCAACACGATCATGAGTTTTCAACTCCCAATTCTTTATTTCAAATTTATGTTGATATTTGGTATAAACCGACAAACATCAACACGATCAAGAGTTTTGAACTTATAAATAAATTTATTTCAAATTTTCTTGGGCGCGAGGAAGCTACGAGTATGCTGCCATTTGCACTTGAGAGATTATCTGTAGTCCAATATTCCCTACAGAATCTACCTTAAAGTTTTAGTAATTCACTAGGGAGATGGGAAATTTAACGCTCTTTCCAACTCTTGCCAACGTTTACTTATTTTTAATTTTCCCTGTAGTTTAAATAAAGGGAGTTATGGCCGTTTTAGTGGTGAAAGGTCGATAACACGGAAGAAATCTTATTAGAAGTAAAAATGCTCCCGAAAGTAGAGGTTTTTTAAATCTCTACGTATAACATTTTGTTGGAAATAAGTTGTAGAATCGATTCCTCTATGTCATACTACTATACTCTATGTCATGGATACCTGACATTTCGAAAAATTTTCAAATTTGAGCAAACAAATTTTGCGCACCATGGAAGACGATTTAAAAAAAAATCGAAACTGAATGTGCAAACCCAAGTTTGGTGATACCATTCACAAAAAGCTTTGCAGAACGAAAATCCCATTCCAGAGAAAAACGGAAAATAATTTTGCCCCCGATAGTACAGCCATCTATTGAAAAAATGTCTCACAAAGATGAGGGACATTTCGCCTTAAAGGTTCTCCATCTCAATTGTGAACACCCTGTAGGTATAGGTACATATATAAGAGAACAGAATCTCACTGTGTAGTGTACGAATAATTTATTGGGTAAAGGAAATTAAGCTTACATTGCAGGTGGTCCATGTCCGGGAAACCGTAACGAAATAACATTACGCGGACGCGTTGATTGTTGGTGAATTTCACTGCATTTGAAATGAAGGCAGACGAGACTTCCACAGCATACCCATCAGAATACCACTCTGCAGTCTACACCTATTCCCCTTCCACTCACTGCACCACCGCGGAAACCCGTATTTCACAGCGAGAGTTACATCGAATTTCCTCCACCGACGATTTATGTCCGAGGAATAATTGAGCTCGCTGCTCTCCGAGTCAGAGCAAGGGAAAAGACATTGTTATCTCGTTCAACATCTGAGCTCTGAATAGTAGATGACCGGTGGACCGATCGGGGTTTATGAAACATGGTCGTTTTACAGCTTTCGTCCCTCCTGAAAACCACGTTAAAGGTACGGGACCATTCGATCAAGAACAGTGATTTGCATGGAGGAGGCGCAGCATTGTCTCCTCTCGCCGTATCAGACGGCGAAACAGTCGGATTTATTGCTCCTGATGCGGTGGCTGAGTAGGTATGATCTAGTGATATCATCGTTGTGAAATATTGTGCATCTCTTGGGCCCCTCTTCGTTCATGATCATGCATTTTGTGCAACAATCAGCTCAGTGGTTTACTGCTATCATACGTAGTGCACCTGTTGTGCAATGGGAACACACATGGTCATTGAGAAGATTGAGGTGATTGAGCAGCAAAGTGGATCTAGTTTGGCATATGAATCACGTTAATAGCTTCATGACTGAATAGTAGGTACTTATCAAATACTTAGTATTATCGAAGCATCAGATCCATCCGAATATTCATACTCGAAAGTAGTATGACATGAGGGAACTGTTTCGCTCTCAAATCATTAATACAGCAAGGTCCCTCAGCAAAAGCACAAGGTTTATCGAATGTGAACCAATCAACACATCATCGATCAAATGAAATGCTTCCAATATTATGTATCTGTGGCTGAATTAGGTTCGGTGAAGTGCAAGGTATGATCTTGTATTATCATCCACGTAAAATACGATCTCTCTCAAAGAGGTCAACTGCAAGTAATAAAGATTTGACCATAAAGGTGCCACCGTGTGCTTCTTGGTATGGAACACATTATATATTGGAGCCGTCGCATAATCGTTGAGCTCCCCATCAGAGCTCAATTTTGAGTTAAGAAAACGGTTCGTTCAGTATATAATGTACCTTTCTAGTAGGTATCATCTATGGCACATTGCTCCGTGTATGGATTATCTGTACCTACTGTAATGAATATGAATGTAATTTCTACAACGTTTCACCCACAAAAGCCATGAATATGCCAGTGGAATTTAACCCTCGCACCAACTTTTTCCGTTGTGCACAGTGACTTCAGCAAGCAATATAATTGGAATTATACTGACTATCTATATACTTCATCACACGTCCAAGTGGTTCCATGTCTCGAACTCAGCCCCATATCACTGATCTCAAATTACAGATTTGCCCCTGGTTATGGTAGGTACGTCTAGCTCTCAAATGGGCATGTTCTTTACTGGTTTTCTATTTTTCTACTACCGATTTCACCAATTTCTATTCGTTCTTGTCTGCATAGGCCTCGTGCACAAGGCTGTAATCAGGCGCTCTGTCGGAATTGGCGGCGCTAGCGGTGGGCAAAGAACCTGCTGAGTTACCCCAAACAACCAAATTTCCCCGGTTTATTCGTATTCCTGTCCTGTATGGCATACTACTGATTTACGACCCCGGCTCATTCGGACTCCAAGCTTTCCAATTACCCCCTTCAAATGGATCCCCCCCCCCCCCCCCCCTCAATCCCTACTGCATCAATATGATCCTCAATCACTATATGGGCCTCAATCACTATATGGGCCTCAATCACTATATGGGCTCATGTTAACCTCTCATGTTAATATTCAATTACTTCCTCGTCTGAGGCCCTAGGTGCCTCCTCGGGCTCTCAGTTCCCCTCCTATACTATGGCCCCCTCCATATTATCCCCCCTCCATCTCCACAACACGTATGATCCCTCAATCATGTAAATATTCGATTACTTCCTCTTGTAAGGCCCATGGTACCTACTGGGACTCTCAGTACCCCTCCTCCACTTTATGGCCCCCAGTCACACATAGGGGGGCCAAACCACTTAGGGGGGTACTTCGAGTACTGGGAGTCCAAGGAGTTACCATGGGCCTCGAACGGGAGTTTTGAGAGGATTCAGCCCATGTAGTGACTAAAAGATCATGCGATGAGTGAGGAGGGGGAGGAGGGTACAAATAGGGGGACGACATAGTATTGGTGGTAGGGTATTGTTGAGGGTATAAGGAAACAAACTTGTAGCAAATGGAGCCATTCAGCTTGTACATCACGATTCATACTGCACGGAAATGTCCTGACATAGGAAGTCCCACGAAGGGTGCGCGGGACGCACGGCTTGGGAAGGTCCTCAACGATGCCTTGACGCAGTTCAAAATCCTTTTTATTATTTTTCACGATTACATAATCATATTTACAAATTTTACGATTTGAATCATAATTTTAAGTTTATTCCATCCAGAGAAACCTATTAAAAACGAGATTTTCATCGGTTTCTTCCAATTTTCTCTGGATGGAATGAACTTAAAATTATGATTCACATCTTAAGGTATGTAATTATGATTGTATAACATACGTAAATCGATGAATTTTCAAAATCACAAACGTGAAAAATAATAAAAAAGGATTTTCAGCTGTGTCGGGGCATCGTTGAGGGGCTTTAAAAGTTGCAAACTGAAGTTTATCAGCTCCGTGACCCACCGCTACTTCGCTTGATTCCCACGGGTAGCGTGACAGTCTCTATGCACGAGGCCTATACCGTGGGTCTCAACTGTATAGTCACCAACTGTATAGACACCAATAGTTCTCTTCACCATCGTGTTGATGAAGACCAACAAGTTTAGGTATAATCATAAGCAAGTTTTCGAAAGACAAGTTAAACGTTGTTCTCTGTACTGATACTCTCAAGAGCAATAGGGTTAATAGTTCTGGGAGGATGAGGATCACTAGGGAAGTTGAAGGCTGTGGAGTAGAAGAAATCTTGAAGCTGCCAGGCGAGGGGCAGGTCCGGAACGAGGTGTTAACTTCTTCGGGGCTCCACCTTCATCTCCCCCCCCATCCCTCGCCGTAGCCCCACATCATAACCATCGGACCCGTCTAATCACAAGTGATTACTCCCAGCACCGACGACCCTTTCAACAGATTGATTTAACTAATGCCATCCTCCGATTAATTACACTTAATCGCTCTTCTATATCCCTTCTTCCCGCGTATTAAGGCAATTTTCGGCTTCCTCTTCTTTATTTTTTTTGTTCACCCACGGCAAAAAGCCGGCGAAGGGGTGTGGGGAGATTGCGTGCAAGAGCTTTCGGTGCAAATTGAACTAGTCGGAGATGGTTTGAAAACTACATCAAATGATTGGTTGTTTAAAGCCTCCCTCTGAACGTGAGCCGACACGATCCTCCGCTCTCTCCATCCGCCGCGGCAATAATTAGATATATTTACTTTTCTCACCGTCAACTGGCTGATGACGGCATCTCCTTAAGAGGAAACCATTCGAGTGGTCATGACAAGGTTAAATAGCGTGCGACCCAACGTGTAACTATGTACCTAAATGTTATGCAACGTCGCAATGATCTAACCAGCCGTTTTACTGCAGTCCATGGAATGCAAACCGTTTAATACCCACAACGTATGCAAAGACGATATAGGAGAGGGGGCAGAGGAGTCAGGTATCCGGTTATATGTGTACCATTTATACAGGGTGTTTGTCACTTGGTGTAAAAGGAAAAAATGGGTAACACTAGACTGAAAATGGAGTAGAACGCCGCCAACCGCAGCTTTCTATCTCAATCCGTTCCCAAGATATGATTTTTTTCGTAGTAAAAACCCACGTTTCTTCACTTTTAAACAACTTTTTTCTACTTTTGACCACATTTTCGGTTTCAGCGTTAAATTCCTATACGCCTGATTCATCATCAAAAATGAACTCCTGTGAACCGCATTTGCAGTTTATGCATTTTCACGTTAACTGCATTTCAAAAAAAAGTGCTGGAAGCTGTCAAATCTCAGGAAAGCTTGCAAATTTAATCAGCTTTCTAATGGTATGGTCAACTTTGCGATTCTTTATGGATTTCGTGGAGAAATTCAAGTTTGAATGCGGAAAAACAGTAGGCACCCACAAAAATACGAGTACCTACCAGAAAATTAACAAACGGATTCTCAATTTTTTGTGTTTGCCGTTGTAGTGACATGATTCAGATAGATAATTTCAAGGATATATCAGGACAAAATGAAATCCTCGTTGTAAGTCTGAGGTCGTTTTGATGAATTTCAGTACACAAAATAAGGAGGTTAAAATAAAACAAGGACTCACATACAATGTTACGGTTATATCCATGAGAAAAAGAGCCAGGGCTTGGGTACGAAATCATGGGGGCCATTTCGAGAATATGATATAAGTATGTGTCTCGCGACAACAGCCACCCTCGTCATCGCATTAGTCTGGAGTAAAACTTTTATTTTTACCTTATTTTATTTTAACCTCCTTATTTACAAGTTTTCCTGAGATTTGACAGCTTCCAGCACGTTTTTTGGAAATGCAGTTAACTTACAAGTATTCTCAGAAACATAATTTTTTTTAAATTTCCAATGCTTAAACTGCGAATGCCACAGGAGTTCATTTTAGATTATGAATGTGCATCAGGCGTATAGGAAATTTAACGCTGAACCCGAAAATGTGGTAAAAGTACAAAAAAGTTGTTTAAAAGTGAAGAAACCTGGGGTTTTATGGCGAAAAACGTGGTTTTCTGAAAAAACTTTAAAAAAATCATATCTTGGGAACGGATTGAGATAGAAAGCTGCGGTTGGCGGCATTCTACTCCATTTTCAGTCTAGTTTTAACCATTTTTTTTCTTTTACACCAAGTGACAAACACCCTGTATAAACCCTGAAAATTATTACAATTTCGTGTCGTTAACGATCAACTAGGGATTCATCTTTCGTACAAGGAGTGCCTATCCATCAATATTGTGGAAAGTAGGTATATGTTGTGGCGTTTGGCCCTCAAGAAGCCTTAGAAATAATGACATTAGTTTCGCACGCAACTCCGAATTAATGTTAGAAATTGCCAAAACTTACACTTCAAATGCATGGTGAACAAGGTCGATAGAGAGCAGGATTGTAGAAATGAAAATTAGGAACTTTTATTTAAAAGAAAATAATGAAGACGTATGGAACCAGGAAAGAAATGTCCAGATATCAACAATGAAACTGACAAAAGAACAAGAAAACCCAAAACATGAGTGTGCATCTTCATTTGGATAGAACAGTCACCAGAGTAGAAATCTCCTTCTCACCCCTGGAGTTTCCATTAGCTGCTTGTCTCTTTCTGCATATGCTATGAGCTGAGTTGCACATGCTAGCAATAGCTGCACCAACCTAACACATGCACTTTACATTAAATATGAGTTCGGGGTGCTCACCTTCACGTACCTACATTACATTTTCACTTACCCTACGCACTCTTGAAAGCCAACAAAAAACCAGTCATGAGTGTGCTTTCATGTTCCGATGAAACAGTCCCAATGGTGAAAGGTAAAGTAACAGAAAGTAGCCATAAATTCCATTTCTTATGGATGTGGCCCATCAAACCGCGGAAAGCAAAGCAATAGGTAATCAGGGCCACAGATTCCATTTCGATTCAACCCCCCACCCCCATACCTTATCTGGATATACGTATTTTGTCTCACGTATTTTGTTCTTACTTCAGGTTTAGAACGTTTGGTACCAACGTATGATTCCACAACACCATACCTACCTATTTTATACACGATGGAATTCAATCTCAACAAAGAGCACTTATGAATTATCTGGTGACTTCGAATCTACAGGGATTTTGGGAGAACTCCTTTTATGCACTTGCTTGGCCGTATCGGACCATTGCGTTGATGTTTAATAAAACTAACTTTATTGTACCTTTATTGTACTGTACCTTCAATTACAATCAGCATGATCGGTTTATACAACATAATTTTCTGTGCAATTTTCTGTGTACTGTATTCAATTTCAACAACTCGAATCACCTAAGATTCAATAAGGGACCATTTTATTCAACTGTAAAAATTAAATTAAATAAATTAAACTTCACTGTGTGTATCTCCTATGTAATTCATTTAGTTATGAAGGTTTGATGTTCCAGTGCACTGGTGGTGAAATCAAACTGACAGCAGTGTAAATTCTCCAGTGAAGTCGCGTTATAGTTTCAACTTTTACTTACAATGTATAGAATCTTCTTCTTTTATGACAGGCCAAAAACAGATTATTCACGGAACTAATAGTGTATGTTATTGATGGACTGAGTTTTGGTCGACGTGGTTCTTGCAACTACCCGTTGCCTTGACATTTCCTTCCCTTTGTCTCACTTTTTGGGCGTTACCTACTAAAAAGAATTGGGAGCGGTAATTCAGATAGAAGGTGGAAATAATCACGAACCAGAATCCATCTTAATACATGCCCGGCCCCCGGAAAATAGGTTTCTCGAAAGGTAATTTTATAACCTTCGCTCGTAATATAATAGGAGGTGCCGATAATGATTTTTGTAAGGCATCTATCAGGCTTTGAACTTGCTTTGATTTTCGGCCGTCCTTTCTGCCAGTTAATTTCGGGATCAACCAGACGGAACGATCTCTAGCTGTTTTCTCTCTAGTCCTGAAATGGGTCAAGGTGGGTATAGATTGGTGTTCAATTTTCTTACTTTCGTCTTGAATGTATGGTAAGCTAATTAGGCCTATACTACAGCTGTTGACAAGTTTATTGACCCCAAAGGATATTTCATTGGAGGCTTGCTTGTTCTTGTGGTTCACCTTGTTTCCCATTCAACTGATTATCAAACTTGCCCACTTCTCACGATAACTTCTTTCATTGAAATCATAAACCAATTTTTTTTTTCCTCACCGTGGTACCGCTGAAAACAGTTATTTCTTTTTCAAATGCCAACATAGGATCTATCCTCATCTAAACAGGTGGGAAGGCAAAACGTATATATCTACCTATCGTACGAGATATCAGATGAAGAATATTGATCCCCCTGTTATACAATCCACATAAATAATACGAACAACCAGCGTATATCTATCACAGTTCTACCGAGCTCTGCAGCCATTCCTCGAAATTGAAGTCCGTGGTTTTCAGTTTGCGACGTGACGTGTGCATTTGTCAAACGAAGGGCTGATGGAAGAGGGAGCTCTTCAACCAACCGACGACAGGGTTTTGACATGCGTCGGACAAAAGCTCGTTGAGCGAAGGGAATCAAACCCCAATACTCCCCCAGAACACAAAAGCCCGTTCCTGACAATTACCATCCCCTATATGTCCCCGCACTGTGAAATCATCCGATTAATTCGTCTGTAGGCCCCTTTTTTATTATTTTTATCGGACAAAACTCCAAATCAGGGAGTGAGGACTGGTGGCATCCCTTTTTATATTGTTGGATTTTTTACAGGCCCAAACAAAGCTAGAGAGCCAAGGATTGAAGCTAACAGACAAACAAGGTCAGCTGCAAGCTCAGAAATGGGTACCTACTATTCTTTTAGATCTTTCGACTTCAACAAAGGTCATATCTTGAGCACTCAGCTTTGCTTATTTCAAAAAGCGTTGATCAAAACTGTAGGAAATAAGCATGTAGTTTTAGGACGAAACGGAAGCCACTCAGAGCTGAACAATATATCATTGCATGCTTTCTTCGTGGAAAAATGATTTTGGCGCTTTCCCTCTTTTTAATCGTGGATAACTGGTGCTGCTGTCCGATCATGGAGGGTTAGAAAGTTGGTTACCTAGGGATTCAACAGGTTCCTATTCTAATTATTCCAGAACGGAAACTAACAAAATACCAAGGTACAGGTTAGCAATCAAAATTCGGGGTTCGGTCTTGTTTTCCTAGGAGTATATGAATTGAAGAGGCCGAGGTTAGAATTCAAAACTTTGAGAATTAAATTGGTTTAAGATTCCTAATGTAGCAGAAGAGGGTTACGTAGAATGATATACTTATTGTGATTAAGGGTGCGCGGACGCCCGGCTCGAGAACGGCCTCAACGATGCCCCGACGCAGCACAAAATCCTTTTTATTATTGTTCACGTTTGTGATTTCGAAAATTAAACGATTTACGTATGTTGTACGATCATAATTACATACTTTACGATTTTAATCATAATTGTAAGTTTATCCCATCCAGAGAAAACTGGAAGAAACCTATGAAAAACCAGGTTTTCATCAGTTTCTTCCAGGTTTCTCTGGATGGAATAGACGTAAAATTATGATTCACGTTGTAAAGTATGTAACCATTATTGTATAACATACGCAAATCGATGAATTTTCGAAATCACAAACGTGAACAATAATAAAAAGGATTTTGAGCTGCGTCGGGGCATCGTTGAGGCCGTTCTCGAGCCGTGCGTCCGCGCACCCTTAACGGACTCGAAAATTAAATTGTGGATAGAATACGTGATACAGGTATGTAAATTAATATATGAGCTGAATGGGGTAAAAACAAAACTAGAAGTAGAGGCAGATGAAGAAAGATGAAAAACAATAATGTGAACTCACATGTCTGCCGAGTGACGGGTCCAATCAAAGGAGCCTGGTCATTTCTTATTTATCCCAAATGCCCGGTCATTCATCACTCCGTCCGTGAGATCGGTATCATCCCTCGATGCATCACTTCTTGATGTTATGGATGGATAGCAACGGTCGAAGAACGCACAGAGAGAAACAGATGGGTTGACCTTGAGACGAGAGCTCTGACCATGCTATTCCGCGAGGCGAAAGAAAGCGCCGGTGACGACTGATGATGCAGATTTTGCAGCTTCAGTAGTAATTATTCAATAAAATGTTAATTGGAGGACCTGACTCCACTAACCAAGATAGAACCTACAGCACACACTTTTAGAAAATCATGAACCCTACCAAACACTAGAGTAGAGTTATCTACCAAAACTTAGCCTAAACCACTCTTCAGACAAAAACATTAGACATAACGGACTTCATAATCTGTGATACCTTCTATTCGAACTTTTCTCTCTTTTAGATCGAATTGGTGCAGGTATTGAACGAACAAACGAATATTCCAGAGACAGGAAATAATTAAAAAAAAATAGCCGCAATGTTTGGATAAGAAGATGACATATTGTGTAAATTTATATTACTTGATCTCACACGCATCTCTACTTTGATAATATCTCTTCTATCGATCCATTGCCATTATAGGTATAGGTACCTTTTCAAATACCTTATTACTGGTTCCCCCTTATTGGTATTGGAACTTATTATTAGTTCCCCTATGTCTTGCAATCACTCCCCAACGCCAGTTTCCCATCTGTAGTTGCATTAGTGTCTAATCGCGACATCGCCAAATCTTTAATACACCTCTCAGTTGTTCCAGTTTGTTGGTATCTGTTTCTAATCAAGGTGAGACAATTACAGGAGTGTTCAATTATTACCAAGCTGAGGGCAACATTTGTAAACAATTGTAGGAGATACCAACAATGAAGATACCTAGGTATACTTAAGAACTAGATATATTATTTATACTAAAATATGGATAAGGTGTGGGTGAGGAGGTGGCAAAGTGATTTGACATCTTGGAAAAAACTGTAGGCCAACTTACCAGAAGTGTATTATCAAGCTCGGAGGATGAGGGTATCATGTTAGGAAGTCATATTATGTTGTTTGATGTTCTGGAATACAAATCTTTCGGGTTTATAAAAGCGTTTTTGGATTTTTTCTTTTTCTTTTTTCTTTTTCTCAACCCTCTGAGAACTACTTTTGGGACCCTCCTCTTATTTCAAATTGCATGCCTACAATGTTCATCCAAACGCTGTACTAGATATCTCAGTTAAAGCTGTGTCCCTCCTCCAGGACAATAGAAGTTTTTCTATGGGAGCGGCTACGGAGTTCTTACGGTGACTCAGTAATTCGAAAGAGAAATTCCTGGATTAACAAAAGGATACTGAAACGAATCGCCGGGCCGGAGAAGGGAGAATGCCTCGTACTTCATTCATGATCGGGAAGCCGCTCATTCATGACCTCTCTCCATTGTATAGTGTCATCCCAGTCCGGACGTCTGTGGGGCCCTCCAGTTTGATGGCACATGAGGGAAACATGTGTTCCAAACTATTGATCTAGCTCAAGTCAATATTGCGACGAGGCCTCATGACAGCTTGAGAGTTGATACCCTTGTACTTACCAGTCCAATGGAAAAAGAAGAGTTCTGAAATTTATCTTAGCGGAATCATCGATCTTCGATGTAGAGAAGAATTCGAAATAACTGCCGATCAACATTGTAGAAGAAGTACATTTATTATTTGTACAAAGAATGCTCGATTCTTATGCTCGAAGTCCTCCTTCAGGTGAAACCAAAAATAAAGACACTAGAATAATAATCTTTTCGGGATGGAGGACAAAAAACGCTGCA
>JAEMON010000004.1:32765328-32780042 GCA_030264115.1 Lygus lineolaris
CCCAGTACCAGAAAACTATGGCACACATACCTACCATGATATATTGAATGAGGAGCATGAATTGGGTCCACGGTTGTTGTTTCCTACAATTTGGTGAATGGATCGGTGAATAAGATTGTGTTATTCAGTCCACAATTCGTGTGAAAATGTTTTCTGAAAGTCTCACTCAGTCTCTCAAAATGTTAGAGAGGCTAAACGAGCATGATCACAAAAATGTGAATGTGAGGTTAGTCGAAAACTTACCAACTCAATTAGAATAAAAGCAGTACATAGGTAGTATTTCTACACCACGTTCGAAACTCATTCGAGCCAAGTGAAAAAAAAACGATGCTGATAGAAAAGGAAGACATGAAATTAGTGAGAAACAATATAGGTAAAGGTACACCTACATCAAGCTCCCGTCGAATTCTGCACCCAAAATTACCTAAGAGCACACAGGAAGCACAAACTGCTCTGAACAAGGTGAACATTACACTATACTACTTGGTACCTATACTACAATGTACTAGTCACTCACCCACCCTGACTGAGCACTTCAACAGCTGCAAGATAAACAAGTAATGTAATACTCAATGCTCAATATATCATCCGGAACACTGTAATATTATTTGATTGTACATATTGTTGTTGGATATTGTCATTGCAATCCATCTCGTGTATAAATATTTTAATAGGTTTTTACAAATAGATAAAATCTTTATGGTTTTCTGCGAGTTCATCAGTGTTTTCAAAACCGACACTCATAAACGAGCGTGACCTCCCGTAAATTCACAATCGGTCGAAGGTAATTTACGTTCAGGGTTTTAAATATTTGGCACCACCGAAGCTAAGAAGGGAAGGGCTTCACTGCCAAAGTGCCTATGCAAGCGCCGTTTACGATCGCAGGCGCTAGAAGGCGCTGGTAAGTCGAGTGTAGACCTATCGGTAATAAAGTGGGCAATGTGAAATATATTGGTGGGGTTACAAAGTGTTACCTGACCCGTCGCGGTCCTTACGCCTTACGTTGGAAAAGTTATAAATGTGAGGCGACAACGGGGTGGAGGCATAAAACCTACAATGAGGCTTTCAAAAGATTCCGTTTAAAACCGCGCTTTTGTGGTCTGTGGGGTACCGTGTGGGGCAGAAGGCTTAAATCGAAAATAACTATCTTCTCATTCGCACACAATCCCTACCGCATGGGTCTTTTGTGCGGTCGACAGCCTTGCCATTAATCACTTCTCAGTGATAGGAATTGAATTTTACCGCTGTCAATGGACGGCAAAGGAAGCTCCCGGTGACGGTCAAATTAAACGCGCGTGCTTATCAATTCGTAATATCATAAAAGGTATGAATGGGATTCTGTAGTTGCATCCATCCATTACTTGACGGAGAGTTACGGCGCCCTATTTGCACGAAAAATGTCTTAATTGGAAATCCAAGGGGTAGTTTCAACTTGTCTTTCATGCCAAAGAGAGCTGATCGACAACAACAAATTTTTCAACTAAGTAACTACCTAATGCATCAATACCATAGGTCCAATAGAATTGTAACAACTTTTTTGGGACAAACAATTGAAGTTCTTTGCCCGAGGAAACTGTAGATGTTGTTTTACATGACAAAATTAGTTTTGTTACTCGATAATATGATGGTTTGTGGGGGATGGACTTCAGTTCTACTCCTGTATTGATAATTAGGTACCTACTCTATCCAAATATTAGGTAGGTATATTTGGCAAGTTATGGCCTCTTTAGGTAGGCAGTATTCAATAAATTAATCAGTTTATTCCCTCACTCACAACCACAAATAATTGCACTGTACAATGCATATTATTTGTTCAATAATTTTCGGAAGATTTGACGTCTTGGGTACCGCAGGGCTTCTATTGATTCGACAGTGGTGAAAGAACCATCCAATTTAGTAAAGGGGTTAACGTTGAGATGTCTCAGTTGCTCTGCACATCAGGTCCAACCCGTACATCTCTGAATATTAAATCAGTTTGGAGACTTCTCACACACGATGCTGTTGCAATAGAAGTGGAATTGGGTTTTGGAAAAGAAAAACTTGTCGCCTGGTCGCCTCCCAAAAGTGTTCCTAGGATCAAAAGTTCTAAATTTAACATTTAAATTGAACAACTTGTACCTACTAGTTATAAATTGAAAAGCAGAGTGATCCCCCCCTTAATCGATTGAATATATATGAATAGAATTTCCCTCAAACCACTCCAGCTACCCTCCTGCACACCCCCCCCCCCCCCCCCCCCCCCCCCCCCCCCCCCCCCCCCCCCCCCCCCCCTTCACACACCCCAAGCCCTACCATCATGTACACCATAATTAAATGTAGTAGAATCATCAACGTAAAAACAAGCCAATCTATGCATATCATATTATCTTTTTTTTTTTTTCAAAAGTTAACCCAAGATCTAGAAATTATTATGGTTAGGTATATAGGGTCAGGTGGGGTAATTGGGAATCAGGGGTAATTGAGAACAAGTGCATTTAGCGCTGTATGGGATCTAGGCAAACTAAACTGCCTTGGAACTTGAAACTCCATGTCAACAGGATTCCTTAAAACGCGATCCCGCGCTTTTTGGTGTTCAGCTCGCATTTCTGTGATCAGTTTTCAAAGTGTCTTGTAAAAAGTTCGTTAATCAAAGTTGACTGTAGGAGTTTGCTGGCTGATTCCGCGTACATAAATCATCGTTAAGTGTTGTTTATGGTCAATAATTGTGGCTTAGTACGTGAATTAACAGTATTTATGGTAGTTTTTCCCAACTCCATTCTTCTGTGCCCTCTAGGCTGACGTTTTATATTACCCCTGAGCTTTTTGCCAAACGAGTAATTGGGAACGGAAGTTTACACTTCGTTATTTCCATTTCTACAATAAACTAAATAACCAAAGTTGTGTTTTTTGTCTAATAACATAGTGTGTTGGTAAAATAATATTGTAGAGCCGGACAAGATGAATGAAACCTACGTAGCACCCTTTGACTATGTACTTGTGGATCTTCAAGGCGGCGTCAGAAACAAAACCCACTTTTTGTAGGTAGGTGTGTCGAGTGGATGCAGTCTCAGATATGGAGTTAGAGGTCACTGGTCTCAAAAGTATAGATGGATCTAAATCGAAGTTTGCTCTGATTCAAAAAGACAAATTTTCAGTTAATTTTGGCCAAGTTCTACTTTGCGTTCCCCATCATGCGTTAGAAAGGTGGAAAAGAATGGGCACGGTGCACGGTTATTTTTGACTTTTTCTATTGAATGGTCTCAGTGAGACCTTTCCGGAAAGGTGCAACGTGAGGGGTATCTGATGAGCGAAAACGGGTCCTGTATTTTTTATAACTTGATAGGTACGTCATCTCAGCCCATGCCCGCGGTGGAGAAGGGGGGGGGGGGCTGAGCACCTACAAGTTACTAGGTACGTCACAAGGGTTCTTTCCACCCGTTTTACGGCCAAACTTGTCGGAATTTCGAGCTAAAGAAAAGGCTAATAAAGTCTAGGAAATATAAAACATTGGGGAAACGTGGGGTAATTGAGAACAGTATTTCTTGAGCAATTCAAAACACTTAATTCTTTCTTTGGTCCATGGAAAATTTGACTGGGATGTCTAGTGATAACTTCATGCCGAAAAAGCAGTCTTTCAACTTATTGCTTGGCCACAAGGGCTATGAGTAAGTGAAACATATCAATTTTGTTCCCAACTACCCCACCTGACCCGACGAAAATTATATAGGTATTTGTGATGTCGGGAGTAAACAGTTTGAAAGGGCGGAGGGAGTTGATATTCGCAAGAGAGAAACCCAATTTATACAGATAGAATTAAATACGCTCCAGCCAAGAATTCGTGGATTTACTCCTTCGTAAGTCTCGGACCTTTTCAGGGGTTCCAATAGCATTCCTGAGCTTTTAATGGGGAGTATTAAGAATTTTTAATTTGGAGTCGCTTCCCAGCCCGTTCAGGCGGCCAACCGGTCAGTCAAAGACAATTTTTCAACCCACACTCCTCCTCTAATCAAGCCGATCGAGGCTGATTAGCGATCTTATCTCGGTTGTTAGAGAGGGTATCATGGCTCCATGCCGAATTTGGTCCACGGATCCGGGATCACCCGAGCCGACGCATGAGCACGAGGTTGAATAATCTGTCAGGAGAATACCAGAGTTTTCGGATAAGTAGGTTTATACCAATATGAAAGTAATTTTCAAAATTCCGTGTTCGATAACAAAAAATGCGCACTGTTTCCGCAGGTATAGGTACTATTACTGTTTCCGATTCTGTCAAGGTAGTCGATGCCTTGTGATCGCTTTGGAGAGAAGTGGAACCTTTCATCCAGCGAAGTAGATTTTTCCACTCGTACCTCGGTAGTTTGCGTATCGCTGAAAAAATTTAGTTCCATGATTGTATGTCGGTCGGTCTGACTGTCAGCTGTGTGTCAGGGATTCATTGCAACTCTCATAAATTTCCACCCGATTTCGATATAATTCATGGATTATGTGGGTTGGGCCTTATATGGATTACCACGATTTCATATCCGTACGAGAGTACATGCGATTGTTTAAAATCTTCCAGAATATTGGTGAGGAGAGCCTCTTCAGCAGGAACTGAAGTTCGCCGCAATGTCTGTGGGATGACTACTTAGACTGAGGCAGGTACTAAATGATGTCTTCTCACTCAGCCAGCATGTTGTGTCACTGGGAGTTTTGAGTATTTATAAAGACAAATATATCGCTTCCCAATACTGGGGTACGGTTGAACATTTTTCCGAAAGCAAAAGCATGATTAGCATAATAATTCATAGAAATGTGAGACAACACATTTCCACTATTTATATATATATGTATTCCTTATGCTTATTAATTAGTTGAATACGCGAATATTATATGTAATTCGTTGAGTACCACAGCAATTAATTCCCAGAGCTTACGGTAAAATGGAGATTTAAAATAAAATAATGGATATCGTAAGAGAGAATGTTCTTTACTCAGGAAGGGTTCAATTAATTCAAGCTCGAAGCAAAGGGATCCAGCTGCGTAGAGGGAGGAAAATGCAAAATCCGCCATCATTCCCATGTTCTGGCCTAACGTTCCGAGTCCAGACGCACAACTTCATCAGCGCAAACAACTTCCCTTCCTCGGCGAAAATTTAAATTGAATGTTAATTTTTTCTCAGACCGTTTAAAGGTGTTGGCGGACCCGCGTCTTCCCACCTGCTTTTTCGCTTTAAACCCCTGAGCCGTTCATAAAGAAGCGGGGACTGAAGGAGGCCCTGATGCGCGATAAGAGCGTACCGTAATGGACGAAAAGGCAATGAGGCGCTCAGGGGAGGTGTCTCAACCGAAGGATACTGTTGGTGTTAACGAAAGCATTAAACTCTATAGCGAGTACGAAACAACTTTTATGCTAATTGAGCCCTTCTACAAACTCTATAACCTTTTATTAGGAGCCTCATATTATGGATTTTATGTTCGACCTTATACTTTTCTCCAGCGAATAAGCCTTTTGTTCTCAGCCCTACACAAGCCATTATTGAATTACGTACTTCATGATAAAATCAAATGCAGAAACCTTGCAGTCCAGAATAAAGAACAGAAACAATTAGTTGACCTCCGATGGGCTCAAACTACCTCGCAATATTACTATCTCCGTTTTCAATTTCTATGGTCTACTGGTAGCTAGCACTACTGTTAGCACTTTTTGATTCATTAGTCGAAGGTGAGTTCTTATCTCCGGGCCTACAATTTTTGAAAAATTCAACTTACCAATCCAATACTGTTTTAATTATTCACTCATTCGTATGTTCTTCAAGCCGGTTATCCCGTGCGTTGAACGGACAATCGTAATTTCGTTGTGCTTGGCTACCGTATCTGTAGACCTTCTCCATGATTTCGAAACTTAACCTCACGAAGATACAAAATAGTACAACACCTGATCGCCTATGACTAACGTATTTAGCCGTGTGACGATAGCAATGGACCGTCAATTTTAGTGGGTGAAGTGGATGAGGGCCATATAGCCTATAACCTGGCCAGCCCCCACCCCCTCCCCGCGAACTCTCCTCTGTTTTCTGAGGATTTGTAGCTATACTTGATATTGTAAGAGATGTAAAACAGATTTGATAGTGAGGCTGAGTATTTTGGTTAACAGTCCGGTGAATAATGAACTTTTTTGTGGGTAACATAGGTAAACAAAACCAAATCATAGCCTAACTAGGTACTCTCATAAGGCGAGGTTAATGCAGTAGCATTACAATATAATATTCGGAGTAATATGTAGGTATATACTGGGAGCCACAGATGTAGAGGACAGTAATTGATTTTTGAATTTTTGGTCAAAAAAGCGTTATTTCCCACAAATACTGAATACCCACCACTACTTGCCATTGTTTTTCAACTTATTTGAACTAACAAAAAATATTGCTTTAACAGCGTCAAACGTACTGGGTAGATACAATAAAATGCACACTAAACTAAAACTTCGAAACATCAAGTGTACCTACAGCGACTGGAAAATCACCTAAAAACTTTTCAATCTCATCTTTCTAACGTTGGAGTATTTTTCAAGTTTAAGTGCACTGTTGAAACTCGCGGAAAACGTGGGGCTTTCAAGGAAATCGAGGATTTTACGAGGGGTTTCACGACAACTGGAGTTAGGTATCGTTATCCAAGTATTTTTCCTCCTGAGTCATTTTGAAATATGAAAAAAAGGTTTTTCATGAAAAATAGAGCTTTTTTGGACCTTCAACAAATCACCTGAAACCTTCTCCTGAATCTCAACTTTACAACGGTGTACCTAGTATTTCTCTATTTTAAGTGAACTGACTGAAGGAAGTGAGGTGGAAGGAAATATTGATGTTCTCTTTGAATTAGCCACCATTCATTTGAATTTTTAACAAAAGCCGGGACGTGTCACCGAGGAAGGTGTACGTTTCACTATTTTTAATGAGAAAAGAGTGACGGGTCGGAGTGTATAAAAGGGAGGGAGGAGGTGAACCTCGCGTTTATGCTCGGCCTTCCATCACAAGACCTGACAGAGCGATTGTCCGATGAAAACTTTTCGGACGGACGAGGAGTCGAGGGGAGTTTCGTTGCGTGGGACTTCCAGAACCAACAAAAGCCGTGGAGGTCGTGACTAAGTCAAACGCTTCTCGCCACAACCGAGATGACACGCCCGTTCCGAAAGTCATGTCAACTTCGAGGATAAACGCGGTCCCGAGGAAGAACGCGACGTGTGGACCTGAACTCCTCCCATCATCTTCTTCGAGACCCCAGTGCCAAACTTGTGTCACTCCTTGCTTATATAGATTAATATTTCTGAAAATGGGATTAGTTTTTCCATTTCAGACCCAGTAGTTGCCAAGACAACAACTGTCAACGTTGTTATTACGGGCTTTAAGGAAGGCTTTTCTGATCTTGATCGTTGAGGTGAAGTTATAGGGGGCAGGGCAGGGGTGGATTACGGGGTTTCTCTCGGGTGGTGAAGAGTGGGGTACAAGTAAAAAATGTCTGCCAAGTTTGGTGGGCAGTATGGACTCCTCTCGTAACGCAGACATATGCTTACATGATTAATATCCTTATCCAATCAAAATGAAATTCATAAGCAACCATCATGGCCTAACCCCAACTAATCGCTAAATTGGAGCCAAATTGGGCCATTAGGTTGTGGGAATTCGGTCTTTTCGGAAACAAACTTTTGCGCCTGCGCACATTTTACGATTGGTCCGAGCCAATGAAATGGAAAACCGTCTAAATCCATTCGTCTGTCTGACATTTGGGATGCCCAACAATCATAACAACCTAATTCCATCCCTCGGACGACGAATCCAAAGAACATGAAAATTTATTTAGTTCCACCAAGCCAATCTTGGTGGAAATCTCGATATTGGAAGCCAATTTCGCATTGATGAACCGATATTATTTATCACGAAAACCCCCCGCTTGTTCAGGTTCTGGAGATTGCCGCTAGATCATAAATGCAAAAATGCCAATTTGTGCAATGACTACGCTATAACATCGAAGTATATTTATCCAATCGCAAAGATTTTTTTTTTTTTTTTTTTCGCAATAAAATTCATAAGCACTACCTACGAGCATAGTTGACCGTCTCGGAAAGTGGCTTGATCGAAGGGTGAGGAAGAAAAGGGGAGTTTCGCTTTTTTGGTAACGAGGAGGGTGATGGATTGAAGAGCAAAGCCTTGGCAAATTTGGTTTTCACGTGCGAATGTTTGCGAGTGAAATGCGCCAACTTCTGCGTCAGTGACTTCCTCGAATCTCTCTTCCGATCTTCTGGTTGCAAAGGTGGGATTTAATTGCTAATCTACTCGTACATCATCGCTATTGGCGAGGTTATCGATTGGCTACTGCATTCTTCCCCATGACAGTTCCTCGCCTTCCAAGATATTTCTCCGTTCTGATTCACTAATAAGTAGGTACCTAGACACTTTTTTTCGGAAATTTACCGTAAAATCGATTCCTGAAGTCTTCAGGAGCTTAAATGTAGACACCCTGTATATAATTATGTTTGCATTCATTTAAACTCGTATATGAATAATGTGACAAAAATCAGGGCATCATGAGCTGAACTTCCGTTCCTTCTCCCCTTTGGATTTTGGATCGTGGAAGTGAGCAAGGTGCCAAGCCCGCGGAGTATAACATACACAATCTACTCAAGCCGGACACTCATGTGCAAATCTTGGTGGCTTCTCTTGTAGACATACCTTGAGTCGATGTAACTACGTGCGGTGTATAGTAAAATTTAATGTTCAAACTAATGTACTCACCTTCAATAGCTTGCAATGTACAGTAACAAAAATATGACTGAATTTTAATAAACTATTAACAGGAACTAGATCATTTCACCCTATTGCGTTAGAAAGAGCTGAGATGTTAGTTGGACTGAAACAGGCTTGAAGTAGGCTGATCATACTGCTCAAGAGAGTATGTATACTAAAATAAATCAATACGTACTTATACAAACACATTGCTATATATATTACATATTGAATGATAGGTAACTGACTTACCCCTGCTCACATGCTTTAAAAGCGATGACACCCATCTTTCTTCGGGCGTAATTATAAATTAGTACTTGTCAAAGCAATCTCGTGGGAGATTTATTGCTAGTTTTCGAAGCACAGACCGTCCAGTTCTGATATTTTATTAGATCCAACTTCATTAAGTCGCCGATAAGATGCCCATAAACGCGGCCGATAACACACATTAATACGCAGCCCTTTTGATAAGGGCATCATTATACAGGAGGAACCCCTACTCGTAAATAACCCGCCTTTATCAGGTGGCCCAGACACGCCCTATTAAACATAGGGCAGTTTTCTCTTATCTTCCTATTGTTTCCCTATGGACAATTAATTTTCGTACCGAAGGAACCGCATGTCACTAAGGTATGTTCTTGATGGGGGAGAGAGCCAAACTAGAAACATCCACAGGGATATACAGCCAGATGGTGTAATTGTTCCACTTACACGAGATCCCTATTACTTATTTGAAGTGACAGAATTTGTGGACCTTTAAAAGCCTATTCGTGTTCGGGCATAAATTCAGTTTCCTTCGCTCGCTGGGGTTCTCGCTCGAAGACGCCACAAGACACTGTTAGAATGCGGGGAATCATTCAGTGAACTCTCCTTGTTGGTGTGGGGTTCACATCATTTACAGCACCTCACTTCCAGAATCGAAAAATAACTCCCCAGTTCACTGTAGAGAAGTACTGACACCAAGTTATCCACGATTGATTGTTCTACAAAATTCTGTTTCCACCTTTAGCGAATTTCCGAAGAAAATTACCATTTTCTTCATGGAAATCCGTTTCAGTCCATTCTAAAACGATTCCCGAAATTTAAGACTTTTTCATATGTATATACATATATTTATATATTTATTTATTTATTTACATATCTATGTGTCACTCCAGACGATATCTGCCCGTGGGATCGAGATAAAAAATCCAAAAAATTTTTAAAATGTCAATAATATCAAAAGTAAGGATGAGTTCGTTGGCCAGAATTTTCGGAGTACTCCAAGGGGTCAAATTTTGAAAATTTAGTTTCAAAAATCCCTAAAAAACGTGTTTTTTGAGGTTTTTGGTGTGAGATACCATCCTAAACATAGGAACATATATTGTATATTCGGAATCAGCGTGAAATTTCCTACAAGAATCACCCACAAAATCGGTTAAAATTATTCTTTGAAAATTCGCTCATCAACTCATGCTGCATGAATGGAACCTTTTTCAATAAAAAGGCCAGTCAGGTTTTACGATTAGGTACTACTATATACCACAGAACTATAAATACCAGGTCGATATTTTGCATACTTCGGAACTATAATGATGAAGAACCAATCCCATTAATTCATTAGTAAAATTATTAGGAGGAATTAGACAGTTTTTGTTCTTCTTGTTCCCGAAAACGCTTTCCGATACGCGTAGCTGATAGCATGATAAGGGAAAACGGACCAATGGGCACCAATGCTTGCAGCATTTTCTTTCCGCGAACGAAAAGTTCTTCACGTATATGTCGAGAAGCAGCTCTTCACGTATTACGTGAAGAACATTACGTTGACGGAAAGAGAATGCTCCAAGCTCATTGGTCCGTTTTCCCTTATCAGCTACCCGTATCGGAACGCGTTTTCGGAACCGGGAAGAACAAAAACTCTCTATTATGGAGTAACATACTACAGAACTGAATGGTTGAAGTGAAAGAGAATGCAGAGCTGCACACTACTCTCCTGGGTTCTTGCTCGATTCCAAAGGTTTTCGTAATATTATGCCCATCTGGCACCTGTCCTGCGATTCTCTCTCTTCCGCATGTTTTGCTGCTGTCCCCCATACAGTAGTACTTAATGAACGTACCTAATGAGTATTGATTTCCCTGATTAGATACGTGCTCATTCAATCAACGTATCATTTCATAAAATTCTTATTTTCTAACTTCCAATCTTAAAATAAATTAGCCTGGATATTATATTATTTAGCACAGGCTAGGCAACGCCTACCTTGGCTGCCCCGATCAGCCGCCTCTGACTAGTCTGTTCCAATATTGGGATGTACCTTTTTTCAACGACTTTTATATAGAGTGGAATCATCAAACAACACCAATCTAAATTCTCATCCTTTTAAGAGAAAACGTTTGATCAAGTATTGCACCAGAGGAATCCTTGGACCCTTTTCAAGTCGTATCAATCGAATCAATACCACTCTACTACAAATAAAGGCGTTATTCCGTCAGACAAAAGACCTTCAATAAATTCAACCTCTCTATCGCAGAGCAACGAAACAATCCAAAGGAGCAGAAATTAAAAGGTAGCCCAGTTTCATTGGAAGATCAAAGCAACAAGACAGCCCTCCTATTCCCATTCAACAGAATAGGCCCATTAAAGATATTTTCTCCCCTTCTCCACATTGATTCCTTGTTCTGTGTGCTCCCCTCACGCAGTTTTCAGGGTTTGTCGTAATTGGTTGAGATCAATGGTGACAGGCATGAGCAATTCCGAGCATTTCAAGTGTCCTGCTTTTTTATCTAAATAATATAAAGGACTTCAAAGAGCGGATCGTCTCACAACTTTCATCCGGAAGGGAGAATACATGTGAGAACGATGGTGGCTAATGGAATACAAACAGACATCAGGGGTTCGATTAGGGGTAGTGGGTTGTTTCAGCGGTACCCGCTAACCCATCCAGTGTCTATCCAAATCTAAATCGTAGATTGGGAACCTTTGTCTAAACTCAAGCCTGATCGTCGCTCTCCGCTAGCTAAACACGGGATGTGATGGTTTGAAGCGGAGGTTGATGGAATACAATGTGTACAAACATTAACAAACAATACCGCCCTCACTGTATTTTGTGGAGATAAGTCTGGACCACAGAGCCGTCACAATAATATTAAATTATATTTGATCAAGTTGTAATCTAAAAATACTTTTGAAGGTACACGTTGGTTTAGAGAACCGAAATATACGACACACCTCTATTGTACGAAGTAGGTACCTCTATTTTACGAAGTAGGTACCAGATATAACAACCTGACAATCCAAATTTACAATCATGGCCATCCTAAATGACGAAAATAAAATGATTCAATGACCATTAATAACCTAGAGGTGACAATAAATTTTGTGTGACAAGAGGCTTAGGTCTCTGTATTCTTTCTATCATGGCCTTACGTGAACCATAGATCGCACGGGGATTCACAGAGATCATAGTGATCTTATAAACAGTAGTTTGCATCACTAAGTAGGTATATTGTTCATTGTTAAAAACTCATCTGGGCTTGGACACTGTATTTTTCCTGGTGAGAAATGCAGGAAAATTCACACTCGAATAGACAACACTGATAGCTAATTGGGTATCAATTTTCTTATTTTCACAATTTATTTCGATCAAGATGTGTATCTCAAAGTAAGTACTCTCTCGACGGCCTGATGATGATGTCCTTACATCGAAAGCGATCGCCACCTGTACTCGACTTGCTAGTCACGACGGATTCTCCAGTAAGGTACGTAAACAAGATGTGTATCTGTTTTTACATCTTTCAGAATACATTCTATTCATTTCATGTATTTTATGCATACCTATTTCAAAGAAGAAAAAAAGTTCAGTTAACGTAAAAGTGTGCCAAGTTGAGTGGCCAGTATAATAGCATCCTCATTTTTGTAATTTATAATCAGTGAACATTTCCCCAAAATTGGTAGAATACTTAGTTCCGGAATTATGCCTATGACAACAGATTTTCAGTTTGCGAATGCGCCATAGTTTCACCTGGGACATGGGATTGATCAAAGACAGACAGACCGATAGATAGAGAGAGCTATACAGACGTAGGACAGACCGACCGGAACAGACATTTTTCAGAAAGCTTTGAAACGCAAAACGCAAGTGGACATTTTGATTTTGGAGGACAGCAATTTTTGTACTTCTGGCACGAATCTATAGTTAGGAAGCAAAATACATTTTTTAGTTATATATTTCGCATATTTAAATACATACAAATTAAGACACTTGTACATTTTAAGATCGACTTTATTTATATTGTCCTGATTTTGTAATTTGTTCCCATATTCCGAGATTTAGGAGTTTAGATCAGGATGCTTTCAATGTATAAGGTTTGATTAATTGCAGGCTGTTCGTGTCAAACATCGTCCCTACCAACTATCCCCTAAGCTATAGCCTGCGGTTTCGGCCTGTCGCACCAACTGCCGCGCCATGTGGCACCAATACCTCACCTGAAAGACCCGGGAGATATCACAGTCTCGTTAACCCAAGGTTTTGGAACCCCAAGCAAAAACATGCTCTACCAACAAAAACCTGTGCCTCCTCCAATCACGGAAACGATCTCTTTGGAATCCTTCTTTCCTCTTCTCTCCGGCGTGTCACAATTAAAGAGGGCTTTGCTAATTGTCCAACAAGCAAAGGAGATGTGATGGATTTCATCTCCTCCACCTTATAATTTAAAGTCCGCATATGCGACCATTAACTAAAACCAACCCCTTCATTCCAGCTCAACTTGATGTATGCCCTCAACAGAAATAAGCATCCCGTACCCCCTTAAGAGGTGGTTAACTATATTGATTGCCACAGCCTTCTCCTTGTTTTTGTCCACCACGTTTCATGGTTATCTTTGAAATGTGTGTTCTGTTCTTCTTAGACCTTTGAAGTGAAGAAAGAAACGGACAGACACCCGGGAAAAGAAACGTATATTTGTTCAAAAAAGGCTGGGCTACGATGCCTCGTTTAAATTCAGAGGATTCCAGACGTGGGGTGGAATCCTTCAATGTGTAAAAGTCTCTTGTTTTCGCGGAAGAGACTAATCGCTCCCCGTTTTTGCGATCCAGAGGCGTACGTGACGATTTAAAGGACGCTGTGAACTTTTGTGTTTAGAATTTTTGTTTTACAAATGTCGAAGTCACCGTCATGCCTTGTCGGAATTTATTCAGTGTCGTCCCTCAACTATAAGGAGTCGCGATGAAAAAAATGTCAGCGTTCGTCGGTTACACCGTGCCAAAACGAAAGGATTAAAAAGTTGGAAACTCCGTGGGACAAACCCGCATTTTTATATATTATCATCAATTTCGTTTCCCTAACCATCAGTGTTTTATACGTAGACAATCGCTACCTCTTGATTCTTGCCTTGATTATCGAGGTACTTCCTCGAACTATTAATTAATTTTAGCGAATATTCGAAGAAAATGAAGCTACTCTAATGGCTTCAAAATTTTAGTAATGCTAATTTTTGAAACTTTTCTTCTTGCAAATTGAGATGAAAAATTTAAAAAAAAATTAAAATGTCAATTATATCAAAAGAAAGGATGAGTTCGTTGGCCAGAATTTTTTGAGTACTCCAAGGGGTGACATTTTGGAAATTTGGAGTCAAAAATCCTCTTAAAAAAACATGTTTTCTGAGGTTTGTGAGGTTACATTATCATGTTGAACATGGGAACATAAATATGGTATATTCGGAATCAGCTTGGAATTTCCTATAAGAATCACCCACCAAATTGGTTAAAATTATTCTTTGAAAATTCGTTTTTTTCCTATTCAAATTTTATTTATTCCTTGTTCGAAAAATGTTTTACAACATTAATTCGTCGTTTTTACGTGATGCATGATGATGAATGTGCCCCCATAACTACTTACTTGAACATTTGTTCTCAAGTGTGGGAAGTCTGATTTTGTCGTTCCAATGGAACTGAATCAATAAAAGTTCCATTCATTCAGCATGAGTTGGTGAGCGAATT
>JAEMON010000004.1:32780149-32790937 GCA_030264115.1 Lygus lineolaris
TCGATTTCGACAGTTAGGTCATCATCAGTAACAAACAAGAACGAAGGCAGCAAGAACGAAGAAGGCGAGCTTACTCGTAAGATTGACCAACTTCGGAGAGTCCAGAAGCCAAATTCCCCACCCTCACCTCCGTCAACACCTTCCCCTACCTTTTTCAAGAAAGTGCAGAACCTGTCCGATGTTATATTCTCACCTGCAGAAGTAGCCCTTCTCGAAAAAGGCCTCAAGCCCAAACCTGTGGCCTCCCTTGGGATTCCAGCGTCACGGGACCTAGCTTTTTCTATTGAAGCTTCTGATGGACCCTATGTGACGAAGGCTCTATGTGCTGAAGAGATCAAGAGGAATCGAGGATACCATTGGGACGAGAAGAACGACTGGCAGCCGACTTGAAGAAGAAGTTCATCGAAAAGAAGTTGTAGCCCTCAAAGCAGATAAAGGTAATACCACAGTTAAATAGACAACGTTTTTCTATTTAACTCCGTTTTCTTTTTATTGAAATGGGTTTCCCCAACTTCGTCGCGAGTGATTTATTTCGGAACTGACTCAAGGTGGATGTATACCTATTTTACAAGCCGTCCACTCCAATGAAAGACACGAGATAGGACAAGTTGGTCCCGGACCAAGGGCTCATCTAGATACCTGAGAACCTTCACCACTTGTTTTTATTTGTCTGCCCTATTTACAAACCGTCTAGACCCCAATTAATTTGTTGAGTCGATTCCCTCATTTGTTATTTTTTATCCCTCTTCCAATCCGTTCGTTCCGATTCCTACAAGTCACAGTCTATCGGTAAAATGCCATCTATTCTCCGTCTTCCTTCGATAAAAATCGTCACCACTCGTCTGGATCGCACCTGCAGCCCCCCTTTTGGAAACCCTCTCCCAACTTTACTGACTCAACATTCGAGGAGAGTGAAGTTTGAAAAAATAAATAGAATAACGAAGTAGAACACTATCTGTGTAACAGGAGATGTGTAAGTGACTTAGTCATGAGAAGATGAGCTGTACATGCCCATAATTGAATGACTCCCAATTATAAAGGGTCGTGATCGCTTTGGGAAGTAATCAGATTTAACCAGATACCCCATTTGGAAGGGATCGGTATAGTGGTCTTGATGGATAATAAAACCACGATATGTATTATCTGTCATGCATTTGATTTTAAACGTAACTTTCTCTGATGGAGAAGAGGTCAACAAGTTCCGTTCACGACCACTTGGAGTAGGTACTCAAAAAATGCTGTCCAACGAACACATCCTTCCTTTTGTTATTATTTACAAATCGCAATTATCTAGGTAGATTCCAGGGCCAGATATCGTATACTGTATATATTATATATATCTAGGAATCATTTTAGAACGGCCTGAAACGGATTCCCACAAACAATATTTTCAAAAATTTGCATTATTTAAATTTTGAAGCCATTGCAATGGCAATCATGGTATCAGTTTGTTGCTCCGGATCAACCCCACATTCAATGGGTTGTGTTATCTAAACTTTCAATGTGTGTGGGTAGGTGTGTTTACACCTACCAATGAACAAATCTTTATCGCCATAGGACCCAAACGTATGATACTACGGTGTACCTGTTGTGAGCCGGGAAATGAGTAGCATAAAATTGCATATAATTGATAGCCATTTAGGGTGTGTGTGTGTGTGGGGGGGGGGGGGGGGGGGGGGGGGGGGGGGGGGGGAGGTACCCCACTACGCGGTTGAGTGGGGCCAGTTGACACTGGTTCCCCACAATATCTATTTGGATAATACATCTCTCCTTTCTTCTGTTTTCTCAGCTGACACCTCATTTACCCTTACCCAGCCGCCCTGCGGGGTGTAGACGACAAATTGTAGATGACTCAAACTTTATCACTGTGTTATGATGCTGATCAGAATGAATATGATATGGTATTCACTTGTGAGTTTCTTGATAGTGGTATCGGTCAATACAGGTATGCCTAGTGTGGGAACCTATTCCAAATGTCAACTATTATTCTAGAATATTCTAATAATAATCTGTACGAATCTGGAATAATGATACCCGGATGGTCCATTAGGTTTTCCCAAAGAGTCATATTCTGATGATGGTATGGTGAGGTCGAATGAAGATCTCACACAATACGCTGATTGTTACAGACGGCTTCGTGAATGGGTAAGAAGCACGTACCTAGCTAGTTGGTGTCTGGTATGAGCTGAGGTCGTGTGGTTGTACTGTCCTATGGTGGCCGCGCGGGAATGAGGGGGTCACAGGGCCAGAGGACTTCGCGGTTAACTGATAAGGGCCCCCGCAGGATGTACCTCATTAAGAATGGTATGATAGAGGGAGGTGTTAGGAGATTGTCATCAAGGAGGGATGCTGGACGAGCACTCTGAGGGAAAGGGGTGCAGTGTGTGAAGCCAACGAGAATGGCCTGGGCAGAGGGTAGGTGGGGGAGGCCTACAATTGACAGAGGCATCATTAATTACCCCGATCTCTACGTGGGTGGTTGCTCCGACCGCCTTCAGTGAGAAGGGCTATGTTGAAGGGGAGACCATGAGACAATCTCCCTCACCATCGGGAAGGTACAGTCCACCGTCTGATTGCCCACTTTACCTTCTCTGTGCGAATGAGCCCCCACTCTGAGTTGCCATCCTGATAAGGTCCCCCACCCATTTCTACGTCATCGGAGCCAGAGCTTTTAATGCTTTCCCGCAAACCTGCAGGGAAATTAGGGTTCAGACCCTCTCCGAGATCCATTCATCAGCATGGAAGTTTGACCGTCTACGTTGGGATCGCTAGGTATATCATAATCGAATGGGCCTCCCGGTCCAGCGGGACAATTAAGTTCCTTCCAACCAAGAGCTGAGACCCATCCACGTGTCAGTACCTTATAAATCGTCGTTTATTGTTTCTACATGAAAACACACAACCAATGGCGATCGTCTAAAAGCTCAAACTAAAATATTAAACGTATTATTATACAGTAAATATACAGTGCGTTACATTAAAATATCGTTGAAATAGAAAGTTATAGAAAAATGGAAAGTTTCAAGTGAGATAACCAAAGTTCAGAAAATTTAAGAGGGGTAGATTACTTGTCTCATTCCGAAAGCGAAACTATTCGATCAATATGGATAAAATTCCCAGGAATGAAGCCAGTGGAAGGTTTCGTTGGGGCTGGCACCATCAAGAGATTCATTATGAAGTCTGTAGTTGAATCCAACAAAACATTGTGACAAATAGGAACAAGTTTAATACGTGGTTATTTTCTTTTTTGAATTCTTGAGTAGCCTCATCAATTTTGATACTACGTAATATAATACAACTAAAGAATACCTATCTGAAAATTCACATTTCTACCTAAGAGTAAGGACAACTCTTCCGCGATTACTTATCCATTCGTATGCAGATTACTGGGGATCTGATGACTCTTCTGTGCTGACTTTCCCTTATCGGAAAACTTGTGCTTACCAGTATCATTCGTGATAACAGCTATATTAGGCCTCGTGAACAAGGCTATAATCAGAGCGCTCTGTCGGAATTGGCGGCGCTAGCCGCTAGCGGTGGGCAAAGAACCTGCTCAGTTACCCCAATACAACCTACTTTTCCCGTTTTATTCGTATTCCTGTATCGTATGGCCCAATACTGCCATACGATCCCCTCTTACCCGGTGGCAGGGTATTGTTGAGGGTACAAGGAAACAAACTTGAAGCAAATAGAGCCATTAAGCTTGTACAGCACGACTTGTACTTCAAGGAAATGTCCTGAAATAGGTAAGTGCTCTCATCAGGTCTATCAGCTCCGAGGCACACCGGTACTTCGATTGATTCCCACAGGTAGCACAACAGTCTCTATGCACGAGGCCTATGTGGGTCTCAACTGCAAGCACCGAACTTTGGAACTTCGTATAATTCAAGTTTTACGTACTAGGAGCTGTCCACGGTTTTAGTTATTGATCTGCGGTACTTTTTGATATTACCAACTTTTTTGATAGGTACTTCTTGAAATTTCGGATAATTAGGTAAGTAGTTGAGCAGTTAAGAGTGGTAGATGGAAGTCCTAGATGGAAGTCAATCATTAGAGAAGATAAGGGAATAAGGTACACGCACATTTATGAACGGTTTTGTTATTATTATATTTAATATTTTATAATATTATTTTGTTATTATTTATTTCGCCCCACTTTGCACTGAGGGTGTCTAGGTCGCCATCACCATGATAGGTGAGATTTGAAATATTTTGAGGTAATCATTGCTTATGACGTATCGTATAAGGTACACGGTGTTAAAGGAACTGTGATGAGGACCATTCGGAGTCTGCCCACCAACGATGTTTCAAGTTTGCAGTTCCAACCCCGAAACGACACATAAAACCTGGTCCCGACCTGGAACCCTCGAAGGATAAACGATTTCTGATCATAAAAGCAGGAAATGAAAGGACATCCCGCTGTGGACAGCACTGCTTCCCAGTAGCAAATGATACTAATGCTGTGTACCCCCTAGACAATGCACGACGATTTAAGCGGCAGTAACTCGCAATCAATGCCTGTGCAAGGAAACAGCCGGTGCTGCAAAAACAGTCGCTAGCATGAAACATTCATAACTTTGGAAGGATTAGTGGTGTAGGTAACTGTAAAGAATCTACCTCGTCCTCTTTCCTTTACTAGCCTACCCTACTACATATGCAATTGGGCAACCCCGTGGATTGTGCAACGTGAAAAAAATTCTTAATGTAATCTGAGTTCTGGAGAGCCTTGCTATGTTTTTAATAGGGTACTAAACGCTACACTCAATCTTTCCATCTGCTAATGCTGCTGATTTCCATTCAGAAAGGGGATCCTCGGGCTTACAAGCACGGGGAAATATATGTATTTGGACGCAAAAGGTCTGAAGTAGAGATCATCAACGATTTGAAATAATGGACATCGAAGAATATTCATAGCTAAAACACATACCTACCTCCAGAAGATAAGTAATATTATCAGATCGTGTGAAGAATATTTTTGTCAATTCTTGTTGAATTCTTTGGAACAATGTGATTGAAACTTCATTTAATGAAATGTATAGAATATTTGGATATATAATACTACACATAAATATCTATGTAAGTAAATTAAGGAAAACCTAATCAAAAATAACAATATTTCCAAAAATTAATACAATTCCTCATAGTAATTTAGATAATTATTGATGACCTTGAGGTACAAAGGACGTTTTTAAATCATTATTGATGAGTTTAAGGTACAAAGGACGTCTTTATTAAAATGGCATTAGGCTTTTGGTAGGCGACTGAAGCCCTCCAATGCTCCAATTATTCATTTCTACAAGTGTTGTCCTACAAGAAAGAATCGAAAATGTCGCTTGCTCAATGAGAGGTTGAACTACTTTGAAGAGTTGTGGTGAGGGACTTCTTTTTTTCGAGTTTCAACACCTATTCATAGAGGCACATGAACTGACTGTCGAATGCAATTCAACGTGAGATGGCAATATTTAATGAAGCCTTATTCATCATTCCTGAAGGGTTAAAAATCTTGAAAATATCGACAATATCAATAACACTAGGGTAATATTGATGATATTAGTGGTATTGTACATTTATACCTATTTAATGCATAACACAAATATCAGGGAGATAGCTAATATGTTAACATCTGTATCGTTAGCCGGAGTGGCCTCGCGCATCCACCCCCAGGCAAAGAAACTCACCATCCATCGTGGTCGAGGCTCCTCATCCCTGGTTACGCCTTTTCATCAACCTCGTCGTGATTAACTTTTAATAGGTTAAATAATGAATTATTCAGTCGGAGACTGATGAATGGTAGCCGAAAGGAAGTCAATCCCCACTCCAGTAGGTTATACCAACCCACCTTTCAGCTTATGAAGACGAAATTCTGGAACGCGATAGCGTTGTTTCCGTTGGCATTACTGTCTTGGAGGGGCCAGCGTCTCCGTGAGTAATTGAAGGATTTCGAGGTAATAATTGAACACCAGGGATAAGGGGCAGCGAAGTAGGTAGTCGCATTCACAAAGGATCAATAAGATGTTATTAAGAATTCGTTTCATCAACAGTCGTCTTACCAATAAGTTTTCTATTACAATATTTATCAGGAAGAAATAGAAGAACAACACGAAAAAACTACCTGCCTCCATGAGGACCTCTGGAGGATCAGAGTTGTTGACGAAAAGATGAGGAGTTGTAAGTGAGGTAGGTGCTCACCTAATATTTTTGTAGTCAGTTCTCCTACCTGATAGTACCTTATGATTTTGTATTCTATAGTAGGTACCCATAGGTAACTACCCTTGAAGGAAATGTAAAACGGCAGTTCCAGTGTTCAAGGTATTTATACCTACTCTAGTACGACTACGGAATGGTAGTTACTCCTAGGGTTGCGATTCCTCTGGCGATTCTTAGACAGCCCTGTCGAAGAGATTCTATTCAAAGCATGTTTGAAACTCTACAACAGTACTTTTTCTGCGAGTGTTCAACCCTACGACTCTTCGACAAGCCGAGAAGGCTCCCTTTTACTACCTGTGGCCTCTTCAATAATTGGCTCATGAGGAATTGTGTGATTTATTTGTGAACACATAGGTATGAAAATGCCTCTCAAGTGGGTCAAGTTTACAACTTTACATGCTGAAAGACCGGGAACATGGACCAATGTTAGTTTCTTACCGTTTTCTCTTTATTACAATTCCAACATTAATTTGTGACTTTCACATATATACAATGTCAATAATATCAAAAGGAAGGATGAGTTCGTTGGCCAGAATTTTTGGAGTACTCCAAGAGGTCAAATTTTGAAAATTTGGAGTCAAAAATCGCTAACAAACGCGTTTTTTGAGATTTTTGGTGTGGTTACCATCTCGAACATAATGGTAGGTATATTCGGAATCAGCGTGAAATTTCCTATAAGAATCACCCATCAAATCGTTTAAAATTCTCTCATCAACCCATGCTGCATGAATGGAATTTTTTCATCTTTGGGGATTGACAAAAATTTTATCCTCCAAAATAGAAATTTCCACTCGCGTTTTATGTTTCAGAGCTTTCTGAACTAGTCTCGTACCTGTCTGCCGTTCTGTCTGACCGCATTTCCTTGTTACAGCCCTATCTTCCAGAGTTTTCATCCGATTTTGTACAATGTTTCAGGTATTACGAAGGTAGGGCCCCTTGAGGTCCCATATGAATCCGTCCGTTCGCCGTACGCGGCACATTGCTTAGTTACCATAGACCACAATTAATAAAACAATTTATGCCGGCTCCATTTGGGGTCTAGTTGTGCCCCGAAGCTTCGCATTACCGTCAGTCTTGTCTAAGGGGTAAAAAATGGGTCAAAACGGCCTAGCTCGAAAATTTCAAATATGAAGATTAATTTTTTCCATCGGTTTTAAATAGATCAAACTTTTTAGCGAATGAGACCTTGCGGAGCGTTTTAAGACCAATCGTTCGCTCCCTGTATGGACTCCGTGTAAGAGTTGAACGAAAAAAAGATCGGAAACACGAGTGTGAATCGCAAATGATCCGAGTAGGTAGGCCAATTTCGCTTTCAAAGATCAGCTTTTTCAGATTTCACCGAGTTGAGTATCTTGTTTACTTAATAAGCTTCCCTAGTTAGGTACTGAATAACGATATGAAAGACCTACTACAACTCTCGGATATAATAATAATTAGAGGTAGGTTCGTACTCATTGTACCTACACGTCGAACAGTGAACCTCGCATTATAAAATTGCGGTAGGTAGGTACTATTAAAACAAATATGATGTTTACCGATGGGTGATCTATATAGAAAATAATAAACCGTTGTGCAATAGTTTGCAGCGTTTTGATTTCAAATTTTCCTGGATGCTAGGAGTGTGTGCCATAAGTGCTATGTGTGCCTTTTCCACTTGCCAGAGTATTCTTAATTGTTCTCCTTCATAGGCTTGTCGTGTATTTAAAACATTCCGTTTCAAACACTCTCCCACAGACTTGGATAGTGCCGAATCTAAACACGAATGAGGAACGGGAACATCCAAAAACCTAAAACCAAATTAAATTAATCGGCAGGAGTAGCACATTTGCTTCTTATCATTCGCAGAAAGAGGACCCTACAGAGTCGATCCCCTGAACTTTTCCTCCTGAAATATTGCAAAACAAAAGTTTGCCGCAATATTTTTAGATGTTTACGGGCAACACTATTCCTCCCAAAGGATGATGAAATGTGAAGGTAAGATACCTAATAGTCGATGTCGTCGTATAGGATAAAAATCGGATGGCAACATTGATGCTACTTCTTACAAACTATTTCCCAAAAATACGTCTTCTGTTTGTTCTTGAATGGCAAATTACAGAGAATATCCCACTCTGTAGAGGTGTGATCGATGGAAAATTGTGGAGAAATAGAGAGGCAGCAAAACATCAGTTAAACTGCTGACTGACTATTCTCATTCGTCATAAACTATTAACAGCTACCTACTAGACTTCTAGGACGGACGGATTTTTAAATTCAATTTTCGGATGATACTACATCAAATGTTGAGGAGAGGAGAGGTTAACATTTTTTTCGAGCTCAATTCCAGAGGTTTATTATTGAAAATAAAAAACTCCAAGGGATACAGTAGGTAATTCGGAGAATGTAAAACAGAGGGAATTCAGAGGGGTGTAATAAAACTAGATAGGTAGGTACGTACCTACCTAAAATGAAACCGGAAACCGCTTAGGTAGAGTCATCTTGAAAAAATCTGGTTCTCTAGCAGCATATTGCGGCGAAACCGGAAACCGTGTAAGTAGGTATTATTTAGTAGGTAAACTATGTACCTACACTACTACTAGACATCCATGGGCCGAACCCAAAAAATAGACTAAGTACATAGGTTAGACAACGGACTAGACTAGACTGTTCGTCAAATTTGGATTTCTGTCCTTTTCCTTTTGGAAACATTGGAAACTATGGTCGGAAGATGGACCCAACAGGGGACCGTGACCGACCCATTTCCCAAGATGGCGGGTGGGAACCAGCCTTCCAGAAGCGTCTAGACTGTTGCAAAAATCAGACAGTAGGTAAGTTTCTAGGAAACGAGTATCATTATATTATTGTACTTATTTGGTAGGTACGTACCTTAGCATAATTCGGAGTTTCGTGAATTGAAGTTTTTCAGCACCACAGCAAGCACATTTCACTCACGGAAAATTGAACGTTATATTCACTCCCGACGCGGCGGAAAATCCGCGGAAGACCGAAATATCAATCTGCTGAATCGACGACCTGAACTACTACTGGAAATGAAATCTTCAGGCGATGCACAAAAGCATTCACCGAGTAGGTACAAGAAATTGAATTTAGCTATTGAACGCTCGGATGAAGACTGAAACTAAAGAGGGAGACGGATACGAAAATTGAAGATGATAAGTTGATAAGGAGATGGATACTGAGGTGATGAGATGGATACTGACGAGAGGGCGGACGATTATCAATTATGGCTTACCTAGTATCGATTGTGAGATGAGTCTCTTATTGATCAATAATTATATTTTTTTATTTTATTTTGAAAGGTATTCAAGAACCATCATGTACAATTACCTACCTATTATTATTACAAGTAGAAATGATGAATACCTACATACAATAAATCACAGTAAATAATTCAAAGGATAATAAATTAGAAATATGGATGGGGCATTAAGTTGGCTACTGCGGTACAGTGCTTTTAAATCAAAGTAATTTTAACAAAGTAATTTTGAAGTAATTTTAACAAAGTAATTTTAAATCGATTCTTTCATTTTGATTAGATGGATTATTCGATCAATCGATATCATCCTTGATTCCGAATATTGTTGTACCGCTTTGTTTAACGTATCGATAGTAAAAGTGTTAAGACCTTCAAATACAAAACTTCAAATTTCACAGGAGACGAAAAAAACTTTCTCGTACAAAATGCAATAACATAACCTATGTTATGTTTCATCGATTTTTGTCCCCCAGGCTGTTATCTGGTAACCTGCTATTGGAAACTGCTATTTAAAAATATCAGTAACTGGATAACCTGTTATTAAAAAATAATAGTTTAGCCCATCCCTACTTACAAGGTCTTGCTAACCTGGCAAGTTTCGACTCAACAAGTTTCTACACACGGCCAAAGAGAAGAGATGGGACAAAGGCGGGAAAAACGGCTTCGCCTGAAGGATCAAGTCCTAAAAAACTACGTATTCCACTAAAAATCGGAAAATCGCCAAAATCAGACTTACGAGGTCTTACACTTTTACTATCGGTGTGCTTATTATGCTTCCCAATTGTCACAGGAACTCACAGAAGCAACACTACTTACAACGTGTGCAGACATGGTTCTGTTCACTGTTCGCACATGGCCGCGACCACTCTAGATTTACTTACTGAGATTCTGCAAGATCAGTTCAATATATTACAGAACAACTTTCACCAACTGAACCTATTCATCAACTTCAACAAAACCTGCGTCAATGATTTCTCAAAAAAGCCTAGAAACCAGGTGAGAGGAATCAAAATATCAACAGCCAATGGAGCCAGTAAACAAGTAAGTAGGTACCTAGAACATGTAAAATATATCTTGGATTTGGTAGTTCTTGATAGATGTCTCAAATTCCGCAAGAGCATGAAAAATGCATAGAAGAAAAGGCAAAAAAAGTTCCATTCATGCAGCATGAGTTGGTGAGCGAATTTTCTAAGGATAATTTTAACCGGTTTTGTGGGTGATTGTTATAGGCAATTTCACGCTGATTCCGAATATACCATAATGTTCCTATGTTTATGATGGTATTTCACACCAAAAACCTCAAGAACACGTTTTGACATTTTATG
>JAEMON010000004.1:32816202-32837050 GCA_030264115.1 Lygus lineolaris
AAAGTTCAAAATTTTGCATTATTGAAATTTCGAAGCCATTGCGATAGCTTCGCTAAAAGGTTACATGTCAGGAATTGTTTCAGAATGGTCTGAAACGGATTTCCATGTAGACAATTGTCAAAAGTTTTAAGTAAGTACAAAAATTTTGAAGCCTTTGGAATAGCTTCATTTTCTTCGAAAATTCGCTAAAAGGGTGACTTACCTGAAGAAGTGAAAACCATTCACAACATAGGTAAATAACATTACTATGTGTCTATATACTTAGGTACTTATAACTAACATGCTAAAATTACAAATAAATAGGATAGGTAACACTTAAAAAATAACATTAACTAATAGGTAACAGTAAATTTATTGCTTTATAGAAAGGAGCGAAATAATGATGCAACATGAACATGAACAATTTTCAGGAGAATGGGATGAGTCCCATCTTCAATGAACTTTGACAGGTATACCTACCTACCAACATTACTTAAGTACCTAGGTAACTATGATATTATTTGTCCCCCAAAATGATAAGATTTTTTGTTTCTTTGGTTTTTAATCAAGTAACACTATGGTTAACTCATTAACTAACTTATTGAATAACTTACCTAGCTTACATTTTAAGGTTGAAGAGAGTGGCGGCGACCACCGAAACATGTACCAAAGAACCTAAATAAATTAAGACTCCAAAAAACATACATTCCCGAACGGAAAATGGTTAATCCAACCCATCATCACAAGAAGAATTTTTGGGTCTACAATTATAGTCAAGTTCCTCTCTCATTGGTGTGTCTAATCATAAGTACCTGTGCTAATGAGGAAAGTTGCCAAACGTGAACAAACAGTGTTAGTTTACTTTGTGACTACATTCTTATTTTGTGGTTTATTAATAATCAGGTTCATTATTTTCAATAATATACACAGTCCGCGGCAAATTTGCCTTAACTTTGACCAAAATTGATGAAGTTAGTCCGGTTTGATAGGTTTGGTGTCTAGTTTTGGCTCAATGCTCGGCTTTAAATAATAGGAGGAGGGTGAAAAATAGGAGAAAATAATAGAAGATGACATTTTCAAAACGCTCTTACAAAAAACATTTCAATAGACGGACATGGCTTTTCTTACGACTATAAGTGGATCACAATTTTTAGGATCGAATGATGATGATGCCAAATAAGCATGAACTGCTGATCCCAATATGATGCTAAAAGTTTTAACTATCTGCAGTATTTATTATTATTATATTATCTAGCATGTGCAATTGGTTGAAACTAAAAATAATGAGAATGTTCCGAGTCATACTTCGGATAGAACGGACTTAACAGCGGCTCTATCATCATTCGCCCAGTCCTCGTTATCCGGTTCTTGACGTCGAATGATCATCAACGCCAATTGCTTCCATTTCGGCAAAGTAGGATCATGTTTTTCTACCTGAAAATTAAAACATTGATCAAACAATGAAGAAAACAATTAGTGTGAATGAGTGTTTTGTTGATTTTTGTTTGGTCATTGATCTTTTCAATATTAGGTTGTTATTAGTCAACAGTCTTCTAATGATAACACACCTACATCGACGATTGGACTGACTGAATTACTTAGTATGCTATTCCCATCTCAAAACAATGTCTGTTTTATCACTGATAGGTTTTTCTGAACTCTCCTCATTCAATTTGACGATTTCAATATTTATCCCACCGGGTAAGAGAAAATTTCACCGAAATTGGTCGAGTAGTTCCAGAGTTACACCTATAAAAACAAATTTAAAGTTTGAGCATGCGCAGGAGCTATTACTGATCCATTTGTGACGCAATTCAAAGGCAATCATCTTGGAGTCAGCCCCAAACTACCCTCCGAATTTGTGCGAAATCGGTCAATTAGGATCTGAGCAAGTTGTAGGATCTGAGTAGTTTCAGAAAATTCACGTTTGTGCATTCGCACACGCTGCTGGTGGTCCGACGGTGATGTAGGGTCCTTCAACGGGCTATACCGCACAATCCTTGAAAATCGGACAAGTTTTGCCTAGGACAAGGAATTGACGACAGACAGACCGACAAACACGGAACAAAAGTTGTTCAGAAAGCTTTGAAACTCAAAAAGCAAGTGGACATTTTGATGAAATGTCAGATGGACTTGCTCCCCAAGTAGGAAGACTTTGTACGTATATGAACATGGTATTTCAATGAATTAAATACCGAGTTTGATCATGAGAACTCAATAAACAAAAACTCTCAATTATGCCTAGCTAGTACCTACCTTCGGAACGGCAATAGCATTAACAGCAACAATCAGTAACACACATCGTAGTGGGCCTTCCATAGAGGCCAATCGGTGCGAGTTCGTGCAGCTATGTGGAGGTAGGTAACAACTATAATACGGCTCAGACCGAACTAGAGCTACGAATAGCTTTAGGTGTTTCAGAATAACGATAATAATAATTATTATTGCACGGTGATTTTATGGACCTCCAGAAAAGCACTTCAATGATCGGCATTGAAATACGGTGATTTCATTGTAACGATTCATGGAAAAAAATTTAAGGTTCATTGTTTGAACTGAGGAGTGTACAAGTCAAATTGTTCTATGACACCACTTTCTTTGTTTTGTATAAAAAACTGAACAAGGTTTTCATCCTCTACCACAATTACTTTCATTTTTGAAATTTTATTATTTTGTTGTAATTTTTATTGATATTGTCGGTCGACATGATTATAAATTATTCTTGTCTCATCATTCTTGCATCTGTACACAAATTCTCCATAAACCAACGAGTATAAATTAGCCTCATAACAACAATGAGCAGCCCCGTAAATAAACTATAACTACCTACCTAATCGTAAGTACCTAACTAGTTGATCTCCATGCGCTACTATCTGTCCGATGTCGATGGAATTAATAGGGGACCGTCTTGAGGATGACCAGCACAATTCCTGTGGATTTCATCAAAATCGGACCATAATTTCTTATAGTTTTGCTTGGGACAAGGAATTAACCACAGACAAACAGACAGACATGGAACCAAAATTGATCAAAAAGCTCTGAAACCTAAAAAGCGTGGGGGAATTTTAATGTTGGATGACAATGTTTTTTTACTTCTTGCTCGAATACATAGCTTCCTATATTTGGTAGTGAGGAAGCAAAATACAGATCGAGTACAGGAAGGATCCACACTTACATTCGCCAATTACCTACTCTAAACACTACTTTGTGAGTATTTGAAATGAGCAATAATGTTCCAATAAAAACGGGTAAGGTTAGGATACAATTAGGGAATGTTTTTGAAAATTACTGAAAGTCTAAATATTTTTTGAAAAGAGAATTGAATCGACTCGGAATGTTTTTCACTGTTTAGAGCACAGAATACACAATGTTGTGTTCCGTGTGTGGAAGGAATCCCATCAATCTCATAAGATAGTTTATTGCCCCTTTTTGAATTCACGCATTACCGTTGAGTATTGCGGGTCAGGCATCCAACTCACCTCAGTTACCTGTTTCTCATGATATGAGCAATTGAGCATGCTTATTTTTTACTTTTTCAATTAAAAGGGCTCAGTAAGATCCTCCCGGAAAGATCCAGCTGATGAGCTACGTACGCTTGTTACGTCATCCCACCCCGCGCCCATCTGGGGGAGATCCTCAGCACCTAGGATTTACTACGTCACAAGCTCTCTTTCCACCCCTTTTATGGCAAAATTTGGTGGAATGTCGAGCTGAACATTGGCAGTAGGAGGGTACCAGGTAAATGGGTTTTCGAGAGTACTATTTTTTTTTCTTCTTTTTTTCAGGTCAAAATAGAAATATTGTTCAGACTAGCAAGGGACCTAATCGTTGTCGCTCGTGATAATAATAATGTACATCGTCCTTTAGAACACTAAATGATCTCGCATGTATTTTGTTGTCTCGGAACAACGGTAGCCACTACACTATCTTCCAAATATCTATTTTTTTAAACCCATTCAGCTTAAATCGGCTCAAATTTGGAAGATAGTTGAGAACTGACCTCCAGATGATTTCTGATTCATCTCATCTTGATATCAGTGACTGCTACTTCATACAACTTCAAAGATTCTGCGTCCAGACATGCGAGCAGAACATGGCCCAAACGGTTCGCCGTTATTTCTGTTCGGCTAACCGTGCGAACCAAAGATTCAGGTTAATTCCTTCATCTTGAGCGGTTATCACTATATTGTGCACACCTTCTCAACAATATTGCATGAGTTATGATGTAATATACCGTTAGCAGTGTGAACACACTCATGATCACTGCGGACAAGCATTCAGACATTCACACCCCAGCAAAAATGCGGTTCGATGATAATGTGTTCACGCTTCATTAGTTATATCTTTGCAAGGGGGGAACCTGAATACAAGATGAATTAAGTTGGTTCCCATCTGTAAAATAACGTTTTCGCCTCCAACGAGATGTGGTTATATTATGTTCGACGAATTTATGAAGAGTGTTTGCATGAGGCACGGGCTCGCTTGGGTACCAGTTCTCCCTCATAAAGCTTGGCCTATCAGGGACCAGGGAACGCCAATTAGTCAGGTTTTCTGCACGCTTTCGTGTCAATGGGTTCGCCCTCGAGCGTTGAATTTCTAACCTTGGAGTTCTACCGAGGAACAAATGGCCGAAAAACTGGCCAAGTGTCAGGATTCATACCTAATTTCGAAGTAACAGCTTTTTTTAAATATGATCTACGGTTCAAATAAATTAGGGAAGACATGCTATTTTAAATTTATTCCGGGTTTGGGAGTGGTCTAAACTATCCTCCTAATTTCAACGAAATGAGACGATCATCTGGTGGAAAATCAGATTTAGAGGAATTCATACTGGCGCTCGCGCAGATACTATTATTTTAAAAAAAAACCTCATCTATCCAGGTGATCTGTTTATTAGGTTTTAGATTTTTTCGTAACTACCTATTTTATGATTTTTCTCCTTGGTAATTATTTGATTAGTTCAGGAGTTTGTGCTCAGCCTGTCTCATGCTATTTTCCGATGCCTCTCAGTGCTGAGGTTCAAAGTTTCCTAATTAGTGGTTGATAGTGCACTGATTGACAACTATATTAACAGCCTTCCCTATACTAAGAGCACTGCGCTTTTAGGATTTGAATCCCGGTTCTTTGTCATTAAAATCGAACAGCCACTATTCTGACACTAATGAATGTAAAATATGCCAAATTGAACAGCTTGAAAACCTATTGGTTTTTCAGTTCGATTTTTCAATGCACCTTGCAAATACCAAATGCATCACATTTTTCCAGTAACATCGCTCAAGTACGAATGGGAAGAGCCCCATTAATCCCCCATCTGTTGTGATTCACCATATGAATAATGCAACTCGTGATATACAATCCAATAAACAACCTTTTCCGTTGGATTTTAAGTTCAAAAGCCCACGGTTTTGAAATTTAGAGACTATTGGAGGGTGAGACTTCGGAGTTGTTGCATAAAAAACTTAGGTTTATAGTGTCCAAGTATTAGCATAACAAAAGCTCAGCGCAGTGTTCCACGGGCAGGGCAGCGCAAGGGTGTCCTGCGGTGCCGGGAGGAGTATCTTCGTTGAAATTATTGTTTTTGAAATAATATCTTGTCTCTAGACCAAAGAGTGGAGAGTGGAGGTGTAAAACAAAACTGTATAAAGGGAACGATGGAAAAAGGCCCCTAGGGGATTGTAACACTAATTCATTGTACTTAGGTGCGTGGGGGCTCAACGGGATTGGGTTTCAATATGACGAACGCGAGGTAGAATTGAATTTTTTTCCGAATGGGTTTTTATTTTTGGGAGAAGTAATAAAATATAGTTTATTGAACGAATGGACGGGGCTCTCATGCTAATTCTGGAACTTGGCTCCCAGAGGTGCATTTAGTCCGTTCTTTCAAACCTAGCTGTAATTTATAGAAGATCGTCCATTCAGCAAAATATCATTCATATCAATGAAGTACCCATAGGAAGTTCAACATTATTATCACAATTTTAAACCTTGCACATTCCCACAGGCGCTTTAGAAGTCAAACGGCATTTGGGACTTGTGGGAATCTTGCAAAAATAGGAACAGAATCGTTTCCGTCGATGCATAGAAATGTGATTTTAGTGCGAAAAATTTGAAATTTGAAATTTTATCTAAAATGTATTGCTATCATGTGCTGGAACCCCAAAGACCTTGATCTACTAGCAGGAGATATATCAATATTTAAATATATGGGTTTATATTAGAAAATTCCACATTCAAACAAGCGAACTTCCAGACCACGGACGGAGTCATAACTTCAGTTTTGTGTAAATGGGGACAAGTTCGCTGTCCGGACTATTTATATACCTTGTCCAAATAATGACTGTTTCGAACGCAAATAAGTGACAAAATTACACCATTATTTATCTACTTGAAACAATAATTAGAATTATCCTAATTGACAGTTTTAGTTGATTGAACTACGGATTCAGTAAAATACAGAAAACGGAGCAAGAGGGTAAAAGCGTCCGCTACCACCCTCCTCAACAAACTTCGTTTTCAAAAGTGCTCTAAAATTTGTTTTCATGCTGCAAAAATTATCCTAAGAACACCTGCCTATTATTTTAGCGAATTTTCGCCGAAAATGAAGCTATTGCAACGGCCCTAGTGAGAAGTAGGTTTGCAAATTTTTGAACATTTTCTCCATGGAAATCCGTTTTGGAACATTATGATTCCTAAAGTTCAACACTTTTCAATGTGTATATTGTGTGTAAGCCACTTCAGACGATATCTGACCCTGAAGAGCGTCTAAATATATCCCCCCAAAAAATCCAAAATGTCCGTAATATTAACTTCTTGAAGAATTTCAAAGTGGGTAAAACCTTCAAAAACCGATGTCTTGTTGTTTTCCTTTTGCATACCATTATGATGAAAACTGAATGAAAAGTAGCTTCATTAGCTATAGAACCTGGCCAATCTATGGACAGGAAATTCACAGACATCAGGTATTTCTAGGTGAACCAACAACCTAAATCGGTCCAGCCATAGCTTGACAGTACACAACATGAATGTGGCGGTAGCCATCAACCTGACTATCAACTGGGATACTGGAAAACCAATCAATAAATTAATGTCGAGAAATATACTTACGATGTTTTTAATACCAACAATTTCAACCACCTTTCTCGACTAATAGTTATGGGAATGTGAAAGGCTCAACTTAGATGACTCACAGTAATCGTTTTGGTATCATCATAAGAAGTCCCATCCGAACTTGACGTGAACATTTGTAAAATTGGACTAAGTTTCATATTCAAGCACGTGTTCACTCAATCAAAGTCGCTGAGAAAAGCCGATTTCCGGATAAAGGAAGAGGATGTATGACATCTACTCATAGCAAATAACCTGGCCGTGGACTTTGCCTTCATTTGCTTTAAATAGTTATGTGTCGACCTGAGAGTAGGTACCTAATTAATAAAATTCATAAAATCAAAATATATTGCAGACAGAGCTCCCGTTGCAAATGAGCCCATGAAGCGTGCTTCGTTTTTTGTTACAGAAGTTGGCAATATGTATAGATAAGTACCCAATTCATCCCTGAATTTACTATCTACAGCATTTTACTCTTGAGGATAATTTGTTCAACACTGCTTATTACTGGGTTATTTAGCTGAAAGTCAAACCGCGATGAACTGATTTCTTTGTTCTTATTCGAACTCCATTCGCACAGGAATCCCACCAACGAGCCCGATCCTGCAAGTCCGAGGCTAATCTAAAAGAACTTGGTTCAAGATAAGGCCAAGAAGAGACCACAAATTACGTCACCAACAATAGGAAACCAGCTCTGTAATCAGTGTTGTTAGTGGGATTGGGAGGGGAAGCGGGTTTTCTTGATAGATGGGCAGGAAAGTGCAGTTCGGTTTTAATTAATGCCTGTGCAGTTTCTTGCCCGAGAAGCAGGTGCTTGCGGTAACAAATGTTCTGGCTCTTCTGTTCATGTTTTATCAAACCTTGGCGTCGTTGCGAGGACAGCTATCTGAGGCTACTCAATCGGATTGGATGCAAATGAAAGATTCTGATAATGCTGGGAAGTAATGGCAATTAAGATTTATTTATTGTCAGTTGGTGTTACTGAAGGACGGTGTTAAATTAGAACTAGCGCTGAGTGTATTCTTATTTAGACGTATATATGAATAGGCCAGTTATGAACTTTTTTTGAAGTCTAGGAATCGTTCTTGAACGATTACTTTCATGTAATTATTGCATATGAATGGCACATGACTCAAAAGGAGCAATGACTGTATTTGTCAGGGATGACAGATCGGGGATGACAAGATCGTAAGCCTTTGAAAGGAAGATAGATGGTACAGAGGGAGACCAATGTTTCTTGACAACTCATACCTAACTCATACTTCACATCAAGTTGTAGGGTTAGTAAAATTATCAAGAGATTATATACCTTTTCACCATTTTCTATTATTTTGAATCATTTTGTCATTTTCTCCGTAAAAGGCTCGCTTGAATAGCTATTTTGTTGTGAACATTTGGTATGGCACAAATTATGGTTTTTTGTGTTTTAGATAAATCGTGTCTAACATTGGATATTGTCCAGTCTAAAATGATACACCGGGTATGCAGGGTGTTTCGGAAACTGCTCTGCAAGAGGCTGGGAATCGATTCTCTGGCTCATTTCTGATCGGATTCTCTTGGCAATTTTCGTTCAAACCCTTAGTTTTCGTGTTTTTTTGGCATTTTAAGTTTTCCGTAAATCACGTCTTCCGATAGTAAAATGGCTGCAACACCCATTTTTGTGATTCTAAAACAAAATTAGTGGGTGCCGTTGGAAAGCTCGTTGAATTTCCTTTCAGAATAGGCTATTTTGAAGAATTTTTGAATGCTATGAACTCTATAATTTTGGCTTGAAAAATCGAAATTTCGCGATTCCAAGAAAACACCGAAAACTTCAAAGCACTTTGGCTCAGCAGAAAATACCCAAATCTCACTTGCGCTCAACGGGAAACTCCCTCAAGATCTCAGCTTTCGAACGACGTAGTATTTTTTAATTTTAGTGCACTCATTAAGGGAGGAAATTGAGTTATAATGGCAAAAACCGTGGGTTGTTTGAGGAAATGTGTGTTTTGTGGTGTTGACGACCTGACCATGAACGGAAGAGTTGAACATCGTTTTCCACGTACTTTTTCACCCTGAATCAAATGGTGATTCATTTTTACTGATAAAAAAATTGATTTTTCGAGAAAAATAGTGCATTTTTTGCACACAATAACACCAACGACCAATTTCTTGGTAGCCACGAGTGTTTATCGAATTTCTTAAATATTATTGCCCACAGAAATACCTCAATATCCACGTCGATACATAGTTTTTCACAAAAAATAAATTTTTTATCAGTCAAAATGTATCAGGAATGTCAACATTCGATTCAGCGTGGAAAATTACGTGGAAAACGATATTTAACTCCTCCGTTCATGGTCAGGTTGTCAACACCACAAAACACACATTCCGTCGAAAAACAGACGTTTTTTGGCATTCAAACACAATTTTTAACCTTAATGATTGGCAAATTAAAATTGGAAAATACCCACTACACCGTTGGAAAGCTGAAATCTTGAGGAAGTTTTTCCCGTTGAGCGCAAGTGAGATTTGGGTATTTTCTGCTGAGCCAGAGCGCATTGAAGTGTTTTCCTGTTTCCTTGGAATCGCGAAAATGTTCAAGCCAAAATTCCAGGAGTTCAATAAAAATAGCCTGTTCTGAAAGGAAATTTAACGAGCTTTCCAACAGCACTCATCAATTTGGTTTTTGAATCACAAAAACGGGTGTCACGGCCAGTAAGGTTTTAAACGAAAATTGCTGTTTTATACCTACTGAAAAAGAGAGACTTTCAATGAGAAATTACTCAAAGAATCGATTCTTGGCCTCTTGCAGAGCAGTTCCCGGGATATACTCGTAGTTATAAATAAAACGGATTCTGCATAAAAATGAGTGTTACAGATATATACGTATATCCAATTGAAATTCTTTCGGACCCATCTCCTCAAAATATACCAAAATCTATGTACGTAATATATTATTTACTTGGAATTTCCATGTATATTATACGGGGTCATTCAGAAGTAGCGCCGGATTTGAATTGCCCACTATACCAAGATTTTAATGAACGGAATAATACCAGTCTATTACTGGCTACCAGTGCATTGTTATCATTCGATCTTACCATGCTCGAAATAATGAATATGGCTATTAAAACTTGAAAAGCTCGTTCGTACAAACAATTTATGATTCTCAACCCGTCGCGTCGGTGGATTTATGCTCTTCGACTAAATAGAGTAATAACATTCGTTAGATTCACACTAGTTCCCTGAAAAATTTGACGTTTCCTGTTGACGATGAAACAAAAGCCTTGTTAGGTGTTGGAAGGTGAAGCTGTCTGGGGGCTGGCACCCTCGCCTAGCAGGTGGGTCGTAAATCAGAGGTACTTAGCCGTCCTAATTGATACCGACCTTTTGAGAAAAAATAAGGCAGACAGAAGGCGCATGCGTTCCCTAACCGAAATATAACTCGAGAACGATGACACCTGGTGCGGCGTAGAACTCATAAACGAAACTCATACCTACTAGTTTTTTCTTACCTTGTTCAGGAATAAAAATTTTTCCAACCCTTGATTATTGCCCAAAACGGATGATATTATGGAGAATATATCTTTTTTTTTCCACTGAAGATGCCGCGATAACGAGCCGCTGGCAGCTGTCATTCTTAATTCTCACGACTTCATGTTTGAATTCAAAGATTGGGGAACCATTGAATTACCACGTCACTAGAGGGATGAGTACACAATGAACAGCTACGAGTAATAATTTTTCTCATCATTAACATAGAATCGACTTGAACCTGTAGTATGAAGTAGGTATAAGTTTAAAGATAATATCTTTAAACTTATACCTACTTCAAATATTATTTGAGCCATGACAGGAACGAAGAACGACTCACCCCCCCCCCCCCCCCCCCCCCCCCCCCTCTCTACAATGTCTAATTTAAAAGATCAAGTTTTCGAGTTCATATTGTATAATACTTAGATGACTGTAGATACAGTAGTAGGTAGGTGTGTAAGTACAATCAGTGAATGAATCAGATCGCTAGTACATAATGCTGTATGAGTCAGGTACCATTTGGCAGTACTCATACTTGATGGGCTACTTCTTCATCTATTATTTATTCGCTATCCAGCATTATAAACTGTCTACCTGGCCGTCACAGGTGGTTGAGCGGTCTAGGCGCAAGTCGGAAATCGCTCTTCCCTCAGGGTCCGGGTTCGAATCCCGGCTGAGGAACATTAATTTTCTCAGGGAGAGGATGGGGAAGTTTAACTGAGTGTTGACTAGTGAATAGTCACACGTTTTTGAAAAAAAAAAATTGAAAACTGAATGTACAAACCTAAGTTTGATGATAACACTCACAGAAAACTTTACAGATTTAAGATTCAAGCCGTTTCAAGCCGTTCCAGAGAAAAATGGAAATTAATTTGACCCCCGAAAGTGCAGCCATTTAGCGAAAAAAACGCCCACTAACAACCGGAGACCTTTCGCTTTAATTGACATGCCGTGAAGGTTACTCAACGGAAAAAAAACTGTCTACCTGTAGGTATGCTTTTTAGCGAATTAGCGAATAATATAATTTAGCTACTGCAACAGGTCCAAACATTTTGATAGGTATAGGCAAATTTTTGAAAATGTTCTTCATAGACATTAATGTTAGAGCATTCTCATCGAACCCTGATAGGCACTTTGCACTTTTTTTTTTTAAATTAGGTACCTATGTACCTATGTGTTACTCAAGACGATATTTTTTTTGGCCGTTGTCATGTTAGGAACGATCTGGATGGTATCCATGATCGTGCGAAAGTGTCAATATTATATCAAAACAATGGATGAGTTCGTAAATTAATAAATTACAATTTTAACGGTAAAAGAGGCAGAGAAAGAAAGAGGAACATTTGCAATCAAACACATGGGTGAAAATAAACAGTACCTACCTACCTAATAATAAGGCATAAAATAATTCTGACCAAGATTCCATAAGTTCACAATCCCAAAAATCTCGCAGTCATTTCTGCTAGAAAATGATCAGAAATTGTTAATTTTTTGCAAATTCGCTCATTAAGCCAAACCTACGGCATGGTTGGTACTTTCACTGAGACCCTATTTACCTATTTGAATTATCTTATTGAATAAAAATTCCTTCAAGGTTATACTAATATACTAATAATACCTTTATATAGTTGTTTGATCTAAGTCCACTCAGCCAGTTAAAAGTTACAATATGGTCCTAATAAGACCAGAATATTGTGGGTAAATAAACATGTTCAGTAATATGATTATTTGATATGGCAGCTTTCAATTTAATTATTTAAAATTACGTCCGTTATAGCTCAGAAACAGATACAAAAGATTGCTCGTCACGTTAGTAGGTATAAATAATGTGAATTGTGTATCGTATCTGCAGAGCATGTTCTTCTGTGATATATGAGTTAACAACATTTTTGAAAAACAGGTTGAATTGCCTCTTGATTTCATTCGTTAAAAGTCTTCGTACAAATGTTCCCTGGAGGGGACAAATTGTTCCTCCCACCAGGACATACCGGGCCATGGAAATAAAAAGACGTTTTATAGAAAAACAAGGGTGGTCATTCAATAAATCGGCTGAAGAGATAGTGATCTGTTTGTCAGGGGACACCTCGGACCGATAGGGACCGAGTGGGCAGTCAATAGGAGCCTTTTTCATCGGGTACCACGATCTATTCGGTTTCCAAAGGTGTGGTTCGGATTCGGACCTTTTTCGAACGCTACAAAAAATACAAAATACAAAAGAAGATCGCGCCAAACAAATAAATCCCCCCCGTTTTTCGGTGTGGTCAGCTTCAACTTGGAGGGGAAAAACGAGAAATCCAACGCGGTAGTTGTATTACCTGGAGAAGACGCCTGGTCCAATATAATGCGCACAATACTGATGTTTTCCGATGCGGGTGGGCGTGGCGAAGACATTGTGTTACGAGGAGAGAATGGACATATCAGTGGATGACAAATTGATGTGATCGATAAAAACCTCCCGAGGTTGACCACGATCATAATCTCCTCATAATCATGTGGTTTAGAAATAGCATTGGAATGAATGCCTACGGGAGGGGAAGAAGAAGAAATCAATAATAAATCTCTGCCGAGTTGGATGGACCGTATAGCTGTCTCACTTTTGTGATATAGGTATGAACGTATAGAATCAGTTGGTGGAAATTTGACCGAAATTGGTAAAATAGTTCCGGAGTTACCTATCCCTATGGCAACAAATGTCAAGTTTGCGCATGCGTACTAATCATTGCTAATCATTGACGAAATGCGTATAGGCATTCGTCCTGACGTCATCCCCCATAAACCTTCCGAATTTGAAAAATCGGACCATCGGAACTCAGAAACCGTTGTTTCAGGAAATGCAGGTTGGGCATAGGCACACGCTATCTCACACATATCAGCATTTTGCTCAGAATTGAGGATTTTCAAAAACTAACAAAATTCCACCTCAAAAGTAGTAGTGTGAATATGGGTTCCCTCCCCAAAACTCGTCAAAAATCGTGAAAAATAGACGAAATCGCACAAAACGTATCAGTGATTCAAATATAATGTATTCTGTCATGAAAACATTCGCCTCATTAAATCCTTGAGTTCTGGCGTATGGTTTACACTCCACAGGGCCGATAAATTGACATTTGATTCTTGTGTTGCTCCAGAAAAGAAATCTGCCCACGTTTTTCTTCCTGGAAGGGGATGTCATGCCATTAGCACACCTAGAATGTCATTATTTGCAGACGTGCATTGACATGCACCAATGGTCCATTGTTAGGAGATAGGTTACCAATATAAATGTATTGCTGCTCGATCACACTATTCAAAACAGAAATTTCTTCAAGCCACGACGGACCTACCAGTTCCTTAGGACTTCCAGTTAGTTGCTTGTTGCCATTTTCAGTTGTTCATGTTGAAGTTGTTCATGCGTGTTGTTGCGTGTGTGTTCAGTTGTTCATGCGTGTCCTTATGTAAGTATATTTCTTGACAAATAAATATTTTATTATTATTATTATTCTTATTATTTATCCAACACGAAGGTTGTTTCAAATATCTTCGTGATTTCGAGGCTGATTTTAACCCATTTCTAACACGTTACGGTATTGGTTCCTTAACTCAAAAGGTGAGTCTATAGGTCCACACTATCGAAATTACATTACCATGAAGTGGCGTAGAGGTAGTCAAAAAATCATCGATTCAAATTTAACTGGTTATTATAAGATATAATCAGTTGATTACAGTTGGAGTTGGTACGCTCATAGGAAACCGCTCAATCACTCAAGCAGATGTTCCGCGTTAACCCCTTTTTTCCAGAACCAAAATCACTTCGGTTCCGGAGGGGGACCAGGTGGGTCCCGAGGAAGTCGAGATTAAAATCAGCCTCCCTCAGGCTTCCGGCAGAGCTCCTGATTATTATTGAATGGAAATTGGCTCCTCCGTCCCACATTATGGGGAGTGGGTGCGTTAACAAGGTGCAGTACCTGAATTAATAAAAAGTGGGAGAAAAGACGGTGTGGAGGAGAGAAAGAAAGAAAAAAATTACTCGCGGTGGATATGAATTGAATGGGAGTCCTCACAAAAGGAGAATCGGTGAAATTCGTTCCGTCGATTGTACTAGGTTAGGCCCGATCATTAGCTTGAGCAATTGTCCGGTCGCGTCGGTGGCGTGTCATGTCGCATTGTGTACACAATGGTGACTCATTGTTCATGTTTCCTACTACCATCAGTAACCGCCGTTCAACCGTTTCTAAGGCAATTCACAATCTGTTGAATAACCAAACCGTAAACATTGTCAAAGTAGTAGAGGGTGGAGGAACAATACTGAGGACAAAAAATATGATTTTGGGAGCAAACGTAAGATCTGGTTTCTCAATTCATGGATTACATGACTCAGATGGAGGGGACCAACCCCAACTACCATGTCAATACGTACGAGTATGTATGCACAGATAATTAATCGTATATGAATAGTGTTTCTGACGGTTTAACCCAGAAACACTATCTGATTCGGTTTTGCGTTCGTGATTCTAGCGAATGACCACAATCATTAGTCGAAAACACGCACCTGGAAAGCCTATTAGATATAATAGGTTGGATATTAGTAAGAAGCACAGAGTAACAGAGACAACCAACTCCATAGAAACCAACTCCGTATAGAACAACTCTTAATAATTATTGGAGTGTCTTAGTTTCGTTCAGTCAGTGTGCTCCCAAGAGACCAGAGGCCGAGATTCGATTTCGCTTTTCACGACTTCCCATTTATCGTTTTTCGGCCATTTTATTTATTATGCATAGATACTGCCTTCTACATAGATACACATATATATAGACAAACATACTTATTACTTTTACTTACTTGCTACTTTTACTTAGGTACTAGTTTTTTTTCAGACAAACTTACCGCAACAGTTTTAACATGTTTAATGTTTTAGGGCTGGGGGTCTTTCTGTGAATTCCGACACGCAAATATGCAACGTTTTTCCGACACGCAAATATGCAACTTTTTTTTCTTAGTTACCACGGACCGATTTCTTAGTTACCACGTTATTTTTTTAAATGTTTTATTCAACTTCTTGTATTACAAAATACATTTATGTTGAGTTATGATCATTAATGCTTCCATTGGGAGGGAAAATACGTGATGCGTAGCATGGCATTATATATGGGTCAGCTGAACCAATTTCTTTTTTGGGAGGCTGCGTAATACGATCAGAACCAGGCGATATTTTCAGAAATCCCTGAATAGCGTTAACTCCAGAGGTTCACTGATAACCTTCTCTACGTGACGATGGAATTCAGGCAGTTGACTTGGGTTCGGTGTTAACTGTTCAGATAGCTGATCTGAGAACAAGTGGGCCTTTTCTTCTGGTGTGGAGCCATCTACTGTATTTGAGAGGAGGTATATTGTCGGTCTGTTTTGTTAATGTTTTTGTCTTATGCCATAACGAACGTCTCTCCTATCCAGCATAAGGAGTTCATTCCTCTTTTCCTCCGATTCCACTTCAGCTAGTATCCGTTTCAGATCTAACTCTGCTCTACTGTATGCGTTCTTGTGTGGTGTGTATCGCTTACGTTCGTGAAGGGTTCTGGCCCCAATAGTAAAAGTAGCAGATCACACAAGAACAGATCATTGAACTACGTTCTTAGTTTATGTGAAATGAAAGTAGTAGGGACTAAGTAGGTACCTACCCACCTAAACACAATAAAAAGATACTCAGTAGGAACTAAAAGTCGAACAAAAAAGTAACAAACGGAGAAAAAGTATCAAGCAGGAATGGACTCCAACTGGTAACGTTGCGGTTTAAAATCGGGTGTTATTATCACTTTCACCAGTCGGTTCGTAGTTTAAATTTATGATATAGTTACTGGATGACCACACTGTAAGGTACCCATTTTTTGCCTTTCTGTCAGGTGCTGCACCGCACACGCTCTCAAACCAAAAACATGTCCAAGATTCAATAATAATGAAAGTACGGTAATTTAGTCACCGTTTTGTACTTCTTGATCTTCCACCCGTTTGACAATGACACACATCTGTATATACTCACCGAAATCTGATTCATTCCAACTAGACAATTAGTTCGTATCAGATGAAAATCTCCGGGTGCCACCGTTTATTCTGGGTCAAGGCTTCAAAAGAAAGCTTCGAATTGGTAGTGAGGCCACAGAGAAATGAAAAGAGGCCCGACAATACCAATACCGTCTACGCCTTCATTCACATCTATAAATCAGCTATTGTTAATCGAAACCAGGGGTCGCATCTGGCACTGTAAGATTAAATCTTTATTAGTGACTGTGGCAGCCTATCCGTGAGCCCCCGACCCCCTTTTTTCCTTTTGGAATTACTCTGGGTTCTTTTTTGTCTGAGAACAGTTATATGGATTTATACACTGAGCTTCGTCAATAATGTGCTGATTTGGTTGGGATCTCGCCAGAGAGTAGCAGGAGATACGAAGGACAGATGTTTCTCCATTATCTTACATCATGATCGGCAGTACGAGTTCGACAATCAAGATCATCAACTATACAGTGCTGTCCCCCTAATTCCTCCTGGATGAACTTCTGAGTAAGATATTTTGTTACCAATGAATACCTACTTACTAATCGATTTTTATTGTTGAGGAGGTAGTTCATCAGAGATCATTAGGAGAGCTAATTGGTAGTTTACGCACCAATGAATTATCACTCACAAATCTACCTACCAACTCAGTTCACTTTTAGAAGGTGATTCTCACTTTCCTGACTTGACCCTGAAGAGTAATGAGAAATTATTGGAATATGCCTGAAAACATAATTTCAGGAACTGAGCCAGGATATGAGTTCATATGCTCAATAATCTGATAACATGTCTATACGTTTCAGACAGATGTTTGTACGACTGTATTTCTGAAGAAGGACAATTTTTAAGTATCTCTGTTTGGAATCTACATTAAGTATTTCTTAGCGTTAGAGAAAAATAAGAATAAGACGGAAACTTCATGTGTCACACAAAAATAAGGGAAAACAACTGCAGACCACATTGGCCTCCAAACCTTCCCGTAACAGCCAACCCTGAAATCTCATTGTGTGTACGTTGAGGATAATCGTGGTCAATCCAAAAAATGTTGAAACTACACGATGCCTAACTACATACCTTGATTTATTTCGACGTTTCTGGTCCATCTTCAGGGAAAATACAACACCTGAAAGCATACGACGTAAACTTAACATCTACTTACCAGTGACCATTGTGTAGGTACCTACCTAGATACTAGTACCTAACACTAATCTAAGATGAAAAGCGTGAAAAACCTCCTGGATGACTGGAGGGGTCCTGGTTCAATGGCGATTCTATGTTGGGGTGGATGGAGTTCGCTTAGATTTGACGTTATATGTAAGTAGGTGTACTCGTATTTTGTCCTCAAGTTGATCATATACAAACTATTTTGTCAACGTTGATGCTAAGTCAATCTGATTACTCACTATAACCACAATACGAGTAAAATGATTCTAGGTACGTCTCTCAACAGCTCGGGTGGTTACTCCGTTCCACTTATTCCATTCCATTCTTATTATAATATTTCTAGTTATTTTTATTGTGGAATCGTGAAGCAGTTATTCCTACTGTGCTCATCGCTCTATTATGAACTGCCTTTATAAGGAAAGGAATGAGTCATCCTTGATCAACATGCCGCAGGCCCGTGGAAGAGTTCGTGAGTTCGGTCACGACAAAACGCTTCGACATCACTTTGCTCCCATCCAACGGCGAACAATGTGTTGTCAGTTCCCGTCACTGTTAAACCATTATTCACCCACCGACTTTGGAACACTATCTGACTCCCCTATATCGTTCTTATTTCATTTTTTTTCACGTACTTACCATAGCTGTGCATATTTATCGATAAAACTGGTAGTTGATTCAATTGAACTGATCAAGAGTGATCCATGGATTACATGGTTCGTCCATGTAATGGTGGAAGACGTGCCAGGTTAAATTTGTTGCGTCTGATCTTTCTCCCTCCATCCAACTGCACAATACTTATAAGATCGTGGACTGACATGAGCTTCGACGATAGTAACCAAATAGCACCAATATCGCGATCCAAAACTAATTCCGAAATTCCAGGTTCGTAGTCAGGTGTTTAATCCCTGGCACGATGGCTCCGATCATAATGTATCTTCCCTTTCTGTCACTGTTGTTCCTCGAAAGCCTGCATCAACTTGGAGTAATCTGGCAGCTTGGGCTGTGACTAGTAGGGATTTTGGTTCAGATAGGTCTCTCCATAAGTTAGTTGCTCCGCTGGATCTGTTGCATTATGTGTAGGAGTGGCATTGAAAATCATTACACCTACCTTCTTTGAAATTAGCATTTCAGAACTTACAGAACAGATTCTATTTGCAGTGCGCAGATTCCGCTTGTCCACAGATTGGAACCCCAACACTTTGCCAAGTCACAAAATCGCTGGCAGTTGAATTGGGATCCACTATACTGACGGACAATATGATGGAAAATTATCTACCTACGTCATTTTGATACCTACAAGCTTCTCGTACCAGCAACGTCATCTATAATTGGCTTGGCGCGGTAAATATCTACTCAAGATACAATTTTATTTGAAAACCAACCTGCTTACCTTAAAAATTAGATTTTAAACTCAGAGAGCATGTGTTTCATAAGCGTTTTAAAGTTTGACACAAACAGGCGTAATGTACTCACGGGTACCTACCTGCTAAAATTTCTCGATTGAGACGAAATTATATGGCACCCAAATTACGATTACTAGATAGAAAATTAAAAGCATTTGGTCATGTGTTACTCAGTAACCAACGAGTCGATTGCTTGAATTTCTTAGAGAATTGAGCTATGTGAATGTCATCTTCTAAGATTACCTAAGATGGGTACAACTCTCCGTCCCATTTTTAAATTCCGATGGCCAATTTGCTGTGCGTAGCACGGTTAGTTTATAGTTTCCCATATTATGCTTGTGAAAATGTAGTACACCTGATTCCTAAAGTGACGGACGGTATTTCACACGACCCTCACCCCTCAAATACCCGCAGAAAAGGGTCCAACATACCTTCAACCGAGCTGAAAATGCTAAATACCGTCGTAGATCTGTTGTATAGAAAAGCCGAAGTAACTCACAGCCAACGAATAACGATGTAGGACCTCGAAACGATTTTGATTGCCGCTTATCAATTCCCGCTTCCCCGCTCGTCTACATCACCGCTCGCGATCCAAAATAAAAACCGGTTCTTCCAAAGCGAAACGGGAATAAATTGCTACCTCTTTGAGGGGAAAAAGGGAGAAGATTCCCGAAATAATCGCTATTGCTTCGTTATCTTAACGCCATCTGTATTTCACTCCAAACTCCCAAACTTCTCAAAGGTCCCTCGATAACCATCATTCTTTCCATCCACCGTAAAGTAGCCGTGTAATTCAATGAACTAACACCAGCGCTTTGAGTTTTAATGATTAATTGAAAAACGTCTTGGTTGAAGGAAGGATCCATTTCTGAGAGCTTCCTCTTTTGGAGAGTATACGAAAAAGTTTTTAAAAAAATCCAAAATGAAAAAGGAATGCCGGGAATTGTAGGAAGGGAGAACAGCTCCAATGTGGGTGTATTAATCTAATTTATAGTTCGGATATTCGAACGTGTTATCTGTCCAGAGATGCCATAGATAGTGGAGAACCTCGCGTTCCATCCAAATGCACTTTCCGTGTACCTTCAACTCAGTAAAGGAACTCGATGGTTCAGTGAAAAAAGATAAAAAAGAAGGCAAAACGAAAAAGAAGACGAAGCGTCAAACGTGAATTAATTTTTTCTCGCCTCCTTCCCCGGGTGAAACGACTAGCAGCAGTCATCCAGTCGCGCGAGTTTCCTTAAGGACCTTTTTTGAGAAGATGTCTTCTGCGTGAACTTAGGACTCGATATACATACATAAATAATGTATCTTCACTCGAGGAAGGTGGGGGCCTAGTGGCGTTTTCGTGGTGAGAATCGATTAATCAAGAGGCACAAACGGAATCTGACAGCCAAAATCGGTCGCATGAATCATGTTTTGAAAAAGTTTTTGAACCCTCACTTGAGTCCACAAATCAACGATTAGGGTTCAAGAAAGTGGTTCAGTAAATTTGATCTATATCTTCAAAAGTGAAGGCTAAAAAAGAAAAATAGAAGAATTCATGAGGGTGTTCTATACACTTTACTTAAGAAGTCAGGATGCCTATACTCCTCACTTGAGATGGTTTTTGTTGCTTTTGTGAGATGAGTTGGGACTTACTCAGAGGGGGGGGGGGGGGGGG
>JAEMON010000004.1:32847713-32858149 GCA_030264115.1 Lygus lineolaris
CCCCCCCCCCCCCCCCCCCCCCTCCCTCATATCTACCCTTTCGTCAACATCCAACGCTTCGAGAGCCCATCAATAATTGGCCGGCGATACAGCGGCGATCCATCATTTCCCGTACTATCATTCCAAAGCGGTGGTCTGCCTCTCTCGAACCAAAAGTAAAATAAAACGCGCGGCAAGGTGGAAAATTACGACTGGGAACGGGTATCCGCCTGTTCGGGATGCAGAGCGAAATTGAATTGAAACCGCTGGAAAATCGTTGTGAGCATGATGAGAGCATTTTCCAAAAAAACCGGCGAATAAAAACTTGAACCTAGGATCGTGTGGTTCGAGTCCAAAGTGTGTAATGGGAGGTAGAACTTTGCGTACGTAAGACTCTGCTTATGCAGGACTCCATCTACGCGCATTAAACGTGAGCCAAACCCATACATATAAATATTCTGATTGGCTCAGGATTTTGAAATGTTTATACGCATTGTATACCAACATCGTGCGGCCGAGAAAATGAATGTTAATGAAACAGTTGCTATAGCTGCTCCTACTTGTCTGATGAGTACGGCAAAATCTCCGTTCAAATATCAGCTGTTCAAAGGCAACTTTCTTTCGATTCCACCGAAACCAAGTTTGTTGTTTACTCTCAGAAGCTTTCTTCCCTCAGAGTGCATAGGTACCCCTCTTGAACAGATGTCAAATCGAACGTGTTCCCCCCAGACCTCCCTGCGTACCGCCTTCCAGCCAGAAAAGCCATGTCAAATTAGTGTAGTTTCATCAGATCGAGAACGTGGGAGTAGCTGGAAGGTGAACATTTGCTCACCAGAGTACATAGGTACCCCTCATGAACAGATGTCAAATCGAGCGTGTCAAATCTAGCCATTGATGGGGTCGTTGGGAAACGATTTTTGGGATGAGAAGGATGTTCCTTCCATTTCAGTTCTTAAAATGGAACAGTCGAATTCGAGGCATCTTTAACCAGTCGCAGATTTCCCCCAATCGACTAATCTAACAATTCGGGTGATCCCCAGGCTCCTGCGGTCACCTGATTCGATATTCCATGTGATATATATATTTTAGAATTTTTTGCGGGAGTTCTTCAGTCGTGAAAGCGATCGATTTGGGAAAATTTGTCTAACGATACCTTGAAACGAAAGAAACTAAAATGCTTTCACCCAACAAATACCGATTTCCCACCCACCCTGTCAATATACCCACCCAAGCTCAAAATGTATACCTGTTTCAAAAACACTCGTCTTCCCAGCCGCAACTTGTAACATCAAAGTCAACGTCAGTGATAGGCTACCAAATAATAATAGGTAAGTTTTCTTTATTGAACAAATCATTGCAGTTGAAATATTCATCATGGCAGATGACGAAGAGGTGAGCATAGCGGCAGTTCTTTGAAGCTAACTTTTTTTTATAGTCTTTCAAAAGCCAGTCCAGCCAGAGTCCATAGCCAGTCAGTCTAGCGTTCCCTCTTGAGTCATAGTCATAGGGATACGATGAGGATATACGATAAGTATGTCGATGAGCATAGTGGTATAATAGTGATGTAGTGCATATTGGTATGATGAGGATAGACGTATGTTTATATTCATACCAAACCACCATGCTTGTGAGCGCATCACGAGTGTTTCCAGTATTTCTTTTTCCACAGTTCGTGAATTGCAACCACTTTGTGGGAGGGCCACTAAATTATTGCCTGAACGGTAATGTTATGCAGATTGGGAACAGTTTCTATCTCCTGTTTTCAGTTCTTATCGCCAACTCCGCTGTTTTCGCTCCTAACCCTCTTCGATTTCATTTTCGTCGGCCAAACTCCTTCGATGGGGGACCCATCCTGAAGAACCTACACGGCTCGGGTGCATGGAGACTCATCATAACACAATACACGACCTCCAAGCAATAACCTCCCCTCCATCGTCTTACTCAACACTTCCTGGCAGTTTTTCCACAAATTCCCCTCATGCATCCGAATTCCTCATATATCACGAAATACCCCTCTCGATATGATACGGTACTTTCCCCCACCATTTTGCACAAAGGGAGATCTTGACGGAGCATTTCCTCTCCATCAGAACCCACCCTCCACTTTCAATGAAATTCCCAAAAGACAACTCACCAGTTATCGAACATTCCTTATTCACAAGGGGACCGTATAAAAGTGCCTTCCCAACATTTTGTAAAGGAGAACGATGAGAGCTTTTTCTATACATTTTCTCCGAATCCACCACATTATAGTATTGTTGTATCCATGTCCCAGAATATACTTCCATGCTCATGATGTATTAGGATGTTATCAATCTGATATGAATAAAGCTGCCTATTCGTTTTCCTGCATCTCGCCATGGTGGCCGTCTTTTTTTATGATTAGATTTTATCCCTATTCAGCGAGTGAATTAATTATTTAAACGTAGTTTACGTCAGGTATATTCGGAATCCCTGCAAAATTTCCTATAAGAATCACCAGCCAAATTGGCTAAAATAATTCTTTGAAAATTCGCTCATCAAATCATGCTGCATGACTGAAACTTTGTTCTGAAAATAGGTACCTACCTAGACACTTGCCTACGTAAAGTCCGAAATTCGAACTTGAAAATATCTATCTGTCAAGGTATGAACACCGAATGCATTTCTTTGTCATTTGATCAATAGTACCTAGCTGCTACGCACAAAACTGGGTGAAATTAATATCCCTTCAAACGCCTGCTGATTTATTCGATCATATTTCCATTTTCATCAAGTACATACCTAAGTATACTCCATGTACGATAGAAATATAATATTGTGAACGACACGGAATAGTAGGTAATTTTTGTGACCAAGCACTTGAAGGACTTCATCTCTTTTTGAGGAAAATAAAAACCGCTGTGTAATAATTTGCATCATTTTTTGAAAAATGATGAGAAAGTACTATCCGGTACCCGGCCAGGCTACAGCAAAGATTGTCCAACACCTTCTTCTTCCATAATGAAATCGGTCTTCCTTAGTGAAGACAATAGAGTATAATTATACGCTCGTAAATATAGGAAAGGTAGAAATTTTAGAAATTCGCATGACAAAAATATTAATACGTGGAGCAATTCAGTGAATATAAATTTTTTGAAGAATTCAACGATACCAGAACGATTTCTGTGATTTTAGCCGTTCAGATTTCATAATTAGGATGTATCCTAATATATACATAGGTAATAATATTCCTAAACAGAAGCATTGGTTTCCAGTTGATTGCCAAGAAGGTGCCTACATTGGTTGTTGGCTACAATCACGAACATCGCATGTTCGCATTATTGGAGTTTAATAATGATTAAATTAACTTACAGTTAATCTTACATTGAACCGACTTTGAAGAGTGTGTGTTTGGTACCAATATAGTCTCCGCTATGTCTGCCTGTGTGTGTGACATATCTACACCATGTTTGTCTGTGTGAACAAGTTCCTTTAGCGGTCAATGAAGCATTGTGAATAGAAAACTTACCATTATTTACTTGAAATTGCAAACCATCGTACAGGAGAGCTGGTGAAGGCATATAAACTTTGAACGGCCCCTACCTTTAATACACTGCAAATAAATCCGAGTAACTTGTAATATACGCAAGGAAATCGCAGACATGCGATTTCAACCAGCAAAAAACATGCGAGGGAGTGAGGATGAAAAGGATGGGGCGGAGGGGTGAGAAAAGGGGATAACCGATGAGCCCACACCCAATCAGCACCGATTCAGCTCTTTAGGCCTTAAATCACCTTTTGAGCAGAGGTTAAATTTTGTATCTTTTCTAATACTCGTAAATCAGTCGTATTTCGAAACCCCCACGTAGAATCCAATTATCACGGCCGCCTACTCGAAAGCCATCGCCAGCTCGCGTTTGAGTCTGAGATGGAGTGCTGGAGAGCGCCAGTGGTTATGACTGGTAGAACGTACGTGCAGGGTAGGATCTATTTTATATCGTACCTATTGAGGTTTAAGCAGTAGGAAGGAGTGAAATTTGGTATTATGATACGATGGACATTCGCTAACAATTTGTACGTACCTAGTTGAAAAATTTATTATTCAAGTTGGGAGGTGAAACAAGAACCTACCCTAATTTATTACCTAACCCTACCTCCCTAATTTATTAGAGCAGTGCAGTGATGATCTAATAAGGGAATTATCACCAACATTCAAGCGTTGTTCGTATATTTCAAACAAAATTGAGCACCTTAGAACCAGAAGGGCGAACTTCAGAATTGCGATTTCAGAAATTCGCCTTCAAAGTCTATATTGACCAGAAGGGCGAACTTGGGGTTGCCAATTTGTTCCGTTTTTAAATTATTAGGTAGATTGGTAGGTACCTATAATATAAGAATCATGTTTTAGTATTTTCATGTAGTACCTACCTATATCTCTTCTCTGTTGATCCCATATCTTTCTTTGCAATGCAATAAGCATTAGAATCCAGGGTACCTTAATCTTTATTCTTACCTTCTAATTAGGTAGGTACTCGTGCTACATACTTACCACGTACTATGTGCTTATCTTGTTTATGTCAGGTTAAATACACAAACAAAAGATGGAAAACTGTAATTCTTGAATTCGTATTCTTGTATTTATTCAAGTATTTGTAGTGTATGGTCCAAACCCATGGTTGCTAGCTAACGCCAGCATTGTTGATAGGTAGCTACACTGACGTGGTGAATTCCGAAATGATTCTTCTTAAGTTGTCATGATCGTGTTCTTGAATAATAAAATAGTATTTTCACCGTTGTGACTGGTTTGGTATTATTTCTCAGTATAGAAGTGCTACACTAGTTTCGGTAGTTCAGTATTGAATGCCGAAATTTCAGAAAACCACAAACAAAAAAAGTTAAAATTTCAAAACTGCGCCGTCCAACGGTAATCTCAAGCGTGATCCAATAAATCGTCTTCTTCATCAGGTTCAGCTACCTCAATATTACCTACTGAAGCTCCTGGTTGTTTTTCGAAAATGTCCAAAAAATAGGTTTTCCATGGCAGGGGAACGTATTCAGCTTGGTTCACAGAAGCTCCAAGAGGGAGAATGGAGGCATAAGGTAGGTAGAGGGGGGAGCGAGCGCGCCCAGTTCGCCCTTATGGCTCTCAACAGATTCAGTTGTATGGTTTGACTTATAAAGCTCCCAGTTTCTTTTGTAGTACATTTTCACAACCAGAAGGGTGAACTGCGGGTCCCAGAATGTAGCCATGCGTAGAGAGGACCTACAGAAACCGAATCTAAAAAAAAAAAAAAAAAAAAATCTAATTTTTTCGAGTTCGCCCTTCTGGTTCTAAGGTCCTCAATTGTATCCTCCTGGAAATCCGAAATTGACCCCATACTTAGTGCAGGGGCGCCTTTGAGGCACCTGATGAGGTGAGGCTGAGGTTTATTAGCAGTATGGAACAAATTATGAGAGCGTTTTTTAGGAGAGGAATACTATGTACCTAGGTCAAAATTAAGTGGTTCATATTTAGCAGTTCGTAATTCCAAGTCACAAATACAGTAACTATACCTCCCTATGGAGCTTTGATTTGAAGCACTCAAGCTAACTATAACTGATTCACGACAGGCCCTTACAAACAAGAGGCACCAGTTATCAAGTCCCTCTCTCTTGTATATCCTAAAAACGCATGCATCAGTCGATAAACTGTCTATCCTATTAAACCAGGTTGAAATAGCTCCACATGACAGAATTTTCTATGACAAGTATGAATAAATCATTGTCACAATATTTTCCACCCTGTCAGGTATCCATTGGCAAAAGTGAGCCATTTAGACAGAAAGGAAGAGCTAAAAATAAACCGGGGTTATGAAAAACCTTGTCTATAGCTGCAGCATGGCTACGTCTAATAGCAGCCTCACAATTCATTCTGAACCAATAATAATTTCAAGAACTAATTTAACTAGAGAGATTCCTAAAACTAATAACTAGAATTTCCTAGAACTTGGGATGAATGCTGCAAATTTGCTGGTTTCAAGGAATGTTTCGAAATGAAGTGGTAGGTGTAGACGTGGACTGTAGCTCCCACCTTCTACGCCTCCTTCTTGAAAAAGCCCAGAAAATTCACCCTAAAGCCGCCCTTGACTCACTGCTTGACAACGGCAGGCCTTTCTTGAAGGTGACCACATTTTAGAAGCTAAACCCTCCTTTATCCGCATAGGATGGATAGATTCAGATTTTTGTTTGATTGAAGCTTGTTCAACAACAGCATACATCCACATGACTGACCCTCGCAGATGCATAATTTTACCTTTTACCTGTTCCACAAATTTCCACGATCCGTGCCCTGCAAAGGATAGTTTGATGATCATTTATGGTTTTTACACGTTCACCCCTCACATTTCACAAAGCCTCCCATCAACATCGGTTCACATGTATGGGCGAATACACATGCTCGCGAATTTTCGAAGAAAATGAAACTATTGCAATGGCTTCAAAATTGTTGTAATTCAAATGTTTGAAAATTTTCTTCATGGAAATCCGTTTCAGGCCATTCTAATACGATTCCTGAAATGTAACACTTTTATATATATTTATATTATATGTGTCATTCCAGACGATATCTGCCCGAAGAATCGAGCTAAAAATCTGAAAAAATTTCTTCAAAATGACAATAATATATTTAAAAAAAAGGCGTGTTGTTTGAGTTTTTTTGTGTAAATTATCATCCTCAACATAGGAAAATAAATATGGTATAGGATTCGGAATCATTGTGAAATTTTCTATAAGAGTCACCCACCAAATCGGTTAAAATTACTCTTTGAAAATTCGCTCATCAACTCATGCTGCATGATTGGGACTTTTCACCTTAGGCACCTAGGCATCAGGCACCTACCTGCACCTACCTGGAGAACCTGAATTCCACTACCCCTTTCTCAAATTCCCTTTTCTCTCTTCGAATTTTCGACTTTTTCAACCTCTTCATGAAATTTCTAGGATGTTCCTCTTATTTTGATAGAATGATTGTTGAAAAACTGACATGCTTTCGTGATTCATGGTGAAAAAATAACCCGAAAACCATGTATTTATGCACAGTTTTGCCCTTGCGCCTGTGCGCAAAAACATCCTAGTTAATTTTTGAAAAGAATGAGTTCAAACACGAGATAAACCTTGGATACCAGCATAACTTGACGGGAAACCAATCCTAACATTCGGGTCTGACAGACCCGACACACTGAATGAGGAATTTAGGAGATTTTGGAACCATAAAAACTATAATAACTGAACAAACATTTATTAAAATATAACTGTGGTCCCATAGGGTACATAGTACAAGTAGTAACAAATGTATATATAATGGTATAAATATATTATTATATTTCACTGACAAAAACTTTGACATGAACAGTTCCTACAGATTACAAATTGAGTATTTTTGAAAACTTTCATATTTTAAACTAACTTCAGTCGCATAATCAGTATTCATTCTTATCATTGACCAGACAATTTGTGCAAGATTAGTGTTACAAAAAGAAACATTTCAGGGCACGTCTCTTTTGGTGGAAGATTACCACAAAAGTGAACAGAAATCCAAACTATGAACCACACGCGAACCCATGTGGCGCCACCCTGTGGTGCCAGTCTCGCAACATGGCGCCAGACCATGGTGGTTTCGAGAATTGTTCCAAAACTGAACAGCATTCCAAAATCTATGATCATCAATACCAAACACGAAAGCCCTTGTGGCGGCACACTGTGGTGCCAGTCCGGCACCATGGCGCCATCTCATGGTTGAGTCGGTAATGTCTGCGTTAGACAGATTAAAAAAAAACAAGCAAATCGGTTGAGGCGCTGAAGAGCGCACACAATATTCAGTAAAACAAAGAATGTTTTGGTTTTTTCAGCATCAAACCGGAACTAGAAGAAGTGTGTGTTTACTGAACCCATTCGCTAGGTACTTATGAATACCTAATGATTATTTTGTAAAAACTCTGAATTTTCCATTCTTTAATAAACATCCGTTTTGTAATAGTAATAAAATTATACCTACCTAAATTCGCAGCCTTTTCAGTTCGGTTTTACAAGTACTTCCCGCCAATGAAGTGGATTCGGGCATATTCGGGCCTTTCCGGTGGTTAGCCTCTGACTGCTCGCCGTAGACCTGCCAATAGTGTAGCCTCCCCGACAGGCAGACAGCTGTTTGAGTGTTTGGACGATGCGCGATGCGATGCGAACGCGTTCTTTTTCAATGCCGGCCTATTCTTATTCTTACGTATTATTGAATTCGTCCAATTCCTTGATATATTTTCGGTGTTTGTGATTTCACGCGTGTTAGTAACAATTCGCGGACACCAGATTGAAGAATAAGGTCGTTTTCTCTCCAGTTTCACGACTACTCAGCCAACAACAGGTAAGAAGTTTCACTTTCTTTCCTCATAACATACCTCTTAATAGACTAATCTAGATAGCTAGAGCATTATAATAGACTTATAGGTATGATATTGTTTGCTTTCTGTCTCTAGGTAAATGATGTAAAATAATATTATGTTCAAATGATCATCCCCCGGGGCATGTAGGTTCCTTCCGAGTTGTTGAGTAGTAACTAAGCAGGTAAGTAGGTTACTGTAGTATAAGTAAGTACCTGCTAGGTACATAATTATATTATTCGTTACTCGATAGTAGGTGCTTACAGTAGGTACATACTTTATTCTTTACTCGATAGTGGGCTCGATATTTACCTAAACCAAAATCCCCTACAAAATCGTTCTCGCATTTTCTAAATTGCTTGAGACATTTTTCGGCCAAGGGTCTTGGTAGGTTTGTTTTTGCCTTCTTGGTCTGAGATCCCACGAGCGGTACGAAGATTCGCATCTAATTTTCGTATTAGTAACCCATTTTCGTATGTACCTACCTACCCACTTTACCCAGAAGCAAAATATCACTATAGCTTTGAAAAATCCTGACTCAGGTATACATAACATCCTATCGTGGGTGTATCCTAGGCCTAGGTATATATGTAGGTATTACATAATAATTATCCATTACATAATTATGGGTGTAGAGTTATACTGTATACGTACCTACTCATTTTGAAACGATATGTTAGACAGGTTCAGGTTTAGGTATAAATACCTACATAAGTTACATACCTACCTATAATTGTATACAGTCCGTACCCAGGTACCTACCTTTGCACATTACATAACGATCAAACGACCTTTGTACTACGTACCTACGTTTCTGTCTTGAGTTGTTTACATAGTTCTATTATAGGCCTACACTACAACACACATAGGTCTATACAATTTATTGAGAAACGTTGGTACAAGGGTACAAAATTCGAATTCAAGGGTACCTAAATGTCGAAGGTACCGATATCAATATTATGTGTACCTACCCAGAAAAGGGAGCCTCCAGAGAATAGATCGGAACTCTAGTGTGATTCGAGAGTTTATCAGCCAACGGGTGCCCTCAACTGAATTCAGGTGTCCTTGGTCTCCTACTATAGCTCTGGTCAGGCTTATTGGCGGGTGGCTTCGGGCGCGCTGTTGCCGCACTTGGGCCCACTCTCGCGTAGCGCTCTCTCTCTCTAACCCTAGAAAATGGCAACGTCGCGCGTCCAGTGTTGCCTAGTCCAAGCGTCAACGGCCCGCTCCCCGCACCCCCTACCTTGACAGATTTAACTGTCAAGTGCACGGTTTGGCAACGGCGCGTCCGAAGCCACCCGCCAATAAGCCTGACCAGAGCTATAGCAACTTTGAGATGCTACCTTTTTTTGAAGTCCACAACCCCTTTTCCGTTCGAGTTTAAAGTAAGGTTGCCAGCGTGGAAGTATGGATGGTTGCCAGATAGCAGTCTTGCGAAGGTTATGCCTCTCCCAGGACCAACCTTGCCAGCAAGTTGCCCGCTGAATGTGCGCCTTTGCCATCACTCGCCATGGGGCCTGGGACTATCCTATCCATGAGGACAAATCAACAGCACCTGTTAGTGGCTTGCTAAAACTCTTTATTCTCAGATAAGAGGTGGCGCTGTCGTTTTCACATTTCTCATTGTTTTTCATGTCACACGCACGTTTTCCAGCTTATTTTGAGCTTTTTTTCGGCTGGAAGTTGAAGAGGAGTACTTGTTGAAATCTCCAGATCCAGCGCATTCTAGTGGCCAGCATTTTTTTTTAGTAGGTATGGGAACTCCAACGTCACTACAAGTTTGAGGTGTCAGGTTATCAGGTTTTGTCAAAACCGGCCACTAAGCAGTGTCCAAAACTCATGCAGGCCTACCACACACCGTGGTAGGCAATCTGCAGAAGATTCCATTTACACAGGCAAGTATAGGAAGAATGAGGTTTTCTGTAGATTTCTTTGAAGATACGGACTTTTTTCAAAGTTTTCCCTCTCAGTATTATTGTTCAAGAGAACTTTTGCATTGTTATACCTGTCCTAATTGTCGGGATATTTTTGTTAGCATATAGTAGATAACATTTTTAACATGTTTAATGTTTTAGGGCTGGGGGTCTT
>JAEMON010000004.1:32865554-32896044 GCA_030264115.1 Lygus lineolaris
CCCCCCCCCCCCCCCTAATTTCTCCTAGGATCCATGTAAATAATCCTTTCTAAAGATTTCAGGAAAAATACTTTCGTACCTGCCACTTTCGCCATAGTGGCACACGTGAACACAAACTTTGTTTTCTTCAATGGAAACCCCATTTTTTCATTTCTGATTCGCATTATACGCAAAATTTCATGAAAAAATGACCCCCCTCCAATCGAAAATTTGAGTGCGCAAAAACGTGCGCAATTACGCTCCAAATGTGCCTTAAAAACAAGAAATCGAGTTTTGTGAGTGTACCTAGTAATCAAGTATGATACATGATTTTTAGTGTTTTTTCACGCTGAATGACGTGGTGATGTCTTAGATTTTTCGTTTCAAGCCTTGAACTTCCAAATGTTCATGAAAAACACAATGAAAATTCTGGATTGCTGAATTTACTTCACAAATCAATATCACTCAAAATAATATCACCACGTTATTCAGCGTGAAAGAATAGATTCAAATCATGTATCATACTTGATAGTTTACTACATCCAAAAAACTCGATTTCTTGTTTCTAGGGCACATTTAGAGCGTTATTGCGCACGTTTTTGCGTACTCAAATTTTCGAGTGAGGAGTCATTTTTGTAATGAAATTTTGCGTAGAATCCGAATCTGAAATAAAAAGGGGGGTTCCATTGAAGAAAAAAGAAGAAGAAGAAGTTGAAGCAGAAGCTTTTGAAGTTTGTGTCATTTGCGCCACTATGGCACAAGTGGCAGGCATGAAAGTATTTTTCCTGAAATCTACGGCAAAAGTTATTTAGAATGCCGTTGGAACGAATTTTTTACATGGATCCTAGGAGAAATTAGGGTAGGTGTAAGTCTTTAGGAATCACCCTGTCTATTATGTGTGTCAAATCGATCTAAGAAATCCAAAAAATTCCAAAATGTCAATAATAATCCTAATAAAAGAAGGAAGAGTTTGTTGGCCAGAATTTCTGGAGGTCTCATAGCGGTCAACATTTTAAAATTAAAGGTCAAAAACTTGTTTTTTGAGGTTTTTGGTGTAAACTATCATTTTAAATATAAAAATATAATATGGTATCTACTGCCGCAAAATTTCCTATGAGAATCATTCATAAAATCGGTTGAAATGATTCTTCGAAAATTAGCTCATCAACTCATGCTGCATGACTGGAGCTTTTGTTTTTTTCGTTACAGTACCTTCCAAGTCAACAATGACTGCATTTTTGTTCTCAAAGTTTTTTTTTTTTTTTTAAACCCAGGCCTGTCAGTTCATTACTCCATTTGCTAGGAAACAGCAATCGGATATTTCAAGCTACAGTTCAAGCTACACTATGGGTAAGCCCTGAAGTGGTCATAAAACAGAGCATAGCGATTTTATCAGCTAAAAAAAATAAATTCCCTTGTTGGGAATATTCCTCAAAAATAAATTCCCGGGAATTCGTCCATCACTGTGCAAAACCACTTTGCTTATACTTCTTAGACATATTTATCTCCAGTAGGTATTTTTACCTTCGAAAAATCGTGGAATGCAATGGAGTGTTGAACGGTTATTTTAGTGGAGAAATACAGTTACTAGGTCCCGTATGTGCTCAGTGAGGTATCATGGTGGCTGCATTAAGTGCATGTGAAGATCCTTCCTGCTGCTTTGAATAGCCTGGAAGTTGCGTTTCTTAAGATGCTGCAGGTCAAAGCTGTAAATTCCCTTCTCAACGCTACAGCGAAGTGGACTGTCACGCGCGATGTTGCCAAAGAAAAATATTCAAGTAAAAAAGCAAGAGAAGGTCGACTGATTCAAGTGGGCTTGGTTCTGAAAGGAAGAACAGAAGAGTAAATAGCGTGCAGCTCCCCTTCAGGCTAAAGCTGGTAGTTGGCGATGATGTGCTCGCCTCGCGCTCCTCACTCCCGGGAGCCTTTGAGCGCTGTGATCCTCCACGACCGTTATTGTAAACAATAAACCTTCCCGAGGTTTGTTCACAGCTTCATCCGTATTAATGGAATCCCCCTCCGCCCTGTTTCAGGGTCCATTACATTATACGGCTAAGACCTTCCCTAGCTGCAATAATGTACATATTATAAATCTGATGTAGTTCCTCCCCTTGTCTCCGTCCATAAGCCCGATCTTCGCGCATTTCATGCAGTTATACGTTATCTGGTTCCATGAAGCCTGGAAGAAATGGCCCATAAAATGACTGTCAGTAAGTAGCAACAATTTTACGCCTCTCTAGGTCTTGATATAGTTAGGCACTAAAATCGTGAAACGTTTTAAATTGTTATACCTAACAGTTTCTTCCTCATAGATGATCACTCATCTGCTAGAACCGCAGTTCTTCCATTGATCAATTCCGACGTGATAGGTATTCATACCCCAATACGTTTTCTGGTTATCGTATAGAATGATACAACTTTCAAATCAAGGGTAAGAATCGGTATTGGCTTTTTTTTTTTTTTTTTACATTTTAAGATTTTTTGAGTTACCTACTTGAAATAATTTGAAAACTCCACGTGGTTCTTGATCCTTGATTCATGCTGAATGAAAACCTGCAAGAGTATCATCGATATCACACTATCGATTTTCGTCACAAGCCTTACTTAATCATTTTTCCCTAGTTTTATTACATTTTGGAGGATCCCGGCAAATCTTCCTTGTCACACGTCACTGGATCATCCAGCCGGGTTGTCTCACTCAACTAATAACGTTTTCTGTATGTTCGCTAACGTGTTTTTTGAGGTTTTTGATGTGAATTACCATAAGGAACGTCGGAACGTAATGGTACATTAATTCAGAATCAGTGTGAAATTCCCTATAAGAATCTCAACCAAATCGGTTAAAATTATTCTCTGAAAATTCGCTCAGCAACTCATGCTGCATGAATGGAACTTTTTGTATCTTTTTGTTCATGTAGGACGCTCTACGTTGCTTGTTTCTAGACAAATCGTGAAGAGAACCTATAAAAGAAGAGGAGCTGGGTTTATGGCCATTTTAGGAAAGAACCCATGCCAATTCAAAGTTTTAACATGAATAATGTTTTTGCGGTGGCCTACCAGAGTTGAAAAGTGTCACGAAGTTGATGTCACAAAATTATGTCACGAAGTTGATGTCACGAAATTATGTCACGAAAAGGGAAGTAGTTTCCTTTCCTTACCACCAAACTACTTCCCTTCCAACCAAACTACTTCCCTTACCACCATACTACTTTCCTTACCACAAAACTACTTCCCTTCCAACCAAATTTTGAGGTACTATTCTCTCAGCTAAGTCGAAAATGGAGCTCCCAGATCAGCTGAGTCGAAAATGGAGCTCCCGGATCAGCTGAGTCGAAAATGGAGCTCCCAGATCAGATGAGTCGAAAATGGAGCTCTCAGATCAGCTGAGTCGAAAATGGAGCTCCCAGATTAGCTGAGTCGAAAATGGAGCTCCTAGATCAGCTGGTCAGCTAAACGCTAAAACATTATTCATGAATTGTGATGTTAGCCAAAGGCTCAAAGTAGGGGCGAGGCGCGGAGCGCCGAGTTTTTCTTTCAGATTACATTCTCCTGATTGATTTTTTCTTTAAAGGATTTTTATAGAAAGAATTTCATGTTTCTAAGTCATTATTGTTACTGTGAGTTTGGTTGAAATCGACAACGGATTTTTTTCAAAGGTTTTCATGTTTCTAAGTCATTATTTTTACTGTTATTTTTGTTGACGAAACCATTTATTTATATTTTGTTCTTAAACGCAGGAAGGGACCTGCCTGGATTTCTGTGTGTGTGTGTGTGTGTGGGGGGGGGGGGAAAGGAGGGGGGTGGGCTGTGTTGGGGGTCCATATTTATCACTTTTGTTGGGGTAAGAGAACTAAAAAAAAACTCACTGTGGCCATTTGGGTAATTTTGACGGGAGTTACCTCATTTTGACGTAGGTATTAAAATAAATAATCAGATGAAGACATTGATTTATTTAGGTATCCTGAAAACCACGAAAAACCATCAAATCTGTCTCATTGTTATCCCGTTCTACGGTATCGGAATCTTTTATAATATATTTACCGTTTTATTCTTCAGTAAAAAGTATAGAAATTTAGTTTACTCGGAATAGAAAATTTCACAATCACGTTTCTTTCTTACAGTTAATACGAAATAACAGTTATTGTAAGAAGAAGTAGATAGTTACTATCTACTTGGAGAGTTTTAACCTGTAATAAGAAACTCGATTCATGAAGAGGAAATAATATGAGATTTTCTAAAATATCTTAATATTTCTGGATTGTACGTGGCTACTTACCTATTATAATAGGTAATTACAGGGCCATCAAGGAAAATTACGAAAAAAGTTCATTGATATTGATATCATACATTCGATTCGAAAGGTACGAAAATAATTGAAAAGTGTAAAAAAGAAGTCGTCACGGCCAGGAATCGAACCTGGGTCCCCCAGATTGATTTTATTCAGTTGGGTGTGCTTGCCACTACACCACCGCGACTTGCTCGATGACAGTGGAAACGGTCGGGGTCTTACCTTCTGTGATTCGAGGCCACTAACACCTGTGGATGTGGGATGTGTCTCGAGTTATCATTATCGGTTATCCGCTTCCTGGTTTAGCATAGGTACCCTACAATCAAGATCGAATTTTCGCATTGATATTTCTCATTCCACTCCTTATCTCTGGGAGGGAACACAACTATTATATTGTATTTACATGCCTGCCTACTATTTAGTCAACCCGTGCGTTGCAATTGGTAGTTCTGTTTGTGTAATCTGCAGAAATGAGGCAAATGTCGGTGCCCCCATCCTCACTTGAATTTCAAGTAGACACGTACTTATCTAACTTGCTTTTCAAGAGAGAGTTCCACCGAATCGGGAGCATCACCGAATAACAAAAATCCGGGAGCAATTTTTGGGCGGAAAATCCGGATCTACCTACCTCTCCCAAAACTTCTCTTCCGGCTCAAAGTTGAAATTTTTTTCAAGCGTGTCCTATCCAATTTGGATCAGTTTAGATTTATACCCTAGTTTCATTTAGTTTAGATCAGGTATAAATATGGGTTTCATAGCCAACAACCTGGATTTACCCCAACCCCTCCCCCAAAACCCCTTTTGGGATATATTGAGAACTTTATATTTATAAGGGTCAAATTCAGATTTAGACTGATTTAAAGCTATTCCCCTTGTTTCAAGAAGTTTGAATGTGTGTTAGAAGGCAAGTAAGAAACCCTCGGATCTACCCCACCCTACTTCCCCTAAAATATCCCTCAGCGTCATGACCCATGAAATTAAAAAACTATTAAGTTTGAAAAAAAATTCAAATAGAGAGCCGCCTTGTATTCAAGTCAGTCTTATCCAAAAATATTGGTCTACTCAAATAATATTATCAATTATTAGGTCGGTCTCAGTAGCCGTGGAGATTGAACAAACAGGCAGAGAGATTGCAATCGTCGTCAAATTACCTACATGAAATGGAAAATAGACACAAAACTTCATGACTAATCAATTTATTACAGACATGTAGAATTAGGTACGGTTTTATGAATATAAATTGGTTAGTTGGTAGTTATAAGTATTAATTTTCTTTGTCTAGATACGTATATATTATATCAATGAATGATCAACTCATAGGTACCCACGTAGGTACTGACGGCCATATCTCCATCTTTCCCACTGGGACTCGAGAATCCTCCTAACGATAAACGCAAATGCTCTTTCCCCTCCTACAGTGAAATCCTTTTCCGATCGCTCACCCCTAACAAAGTGCCTAAATACCTCCCCAATACTCTTGGGCACTAAGACAGCCTTAGGAGGTCTCCCTCAGAAGAAAGAAGAAAAAAACGCCCAGCTATTAGCGGATTTCCCTGGCTTCCGCTTTTTCCATCAGGGTTAAGATTTTCAACGTCCTTTTCTCCTTGGGGGTCATCAAGGGCTCCTCTGGGGAAACCTCCACTCCCACGTCCTTTTACTTTTCCCAGATTTAGAAAGCTTTTTTTCTTGCTTATCCCTTTCGTTTCCTTCATCACATTTCCTTCACTTGTCTTCCCTTTCGCTCTCTCGCCCTGTATTCCCCAATCCCCGATCCAATCGGTTCTGAGGGGAATGGCGGACTATATACTTCCCCGTACCCCCCAACATGAGTCCTTTTCTGACTAAATTGACCGCGGAACAACTCTTTTTCTCCCTAGCCGTTTTATTTTCCACTTTTTCCTCTTGCTTCCCACGGAATCTGATCTTCTCGCGTCTCTATCTGTTGATTATACGCCGTGACGGGGTTTCCTCGCGAATTTAACGGGTAAAACACTTTCGTAAAACACACCACAAGGCGAGTTTCATGCTTCTAGCTCTCCCTACGCTTCATACGTACCTAGGTTTGATACAAATAGGTACCTACTGGCTGATGCTTACTTTCATGAATGTATATCAGCATTTCTATCTCTGTCCTCCCATGTAGGCACAATGATGGTTGCAGACATGGAATTCTGGAAGCTTCTAGTTTACTAATCAAAACAATGTATAAATGTATTGTAGTGATACTTCAGATACATTATTTTGGTTTTTCTTTATTATATTTACAGACGATATAATAATGATTTATTATAAGCAAAAACGTTCTTGATTACGTTCTCCCTTATGACATTGAAGGCTCTTTCTTTCATTTTCCCGCTTTCTTTCCAGGATAGAGGAGTGATTTAGGGTATTTCCCTTTTATATTATGCCGTGTAAATGACGAACGGCTTGTCTCATTCAGTGAATTATTCATCACAGATCGTTGCTGTCCCAAGCCAAGTACTTTACGCACTTTCGTCAAAATAGATGTCTTCGTTGAGGAGACAACGTCACGGGAGAGGGCTTGGAATGAAAAAGCATGTGAAGGAGTTCTACCGCACATCCACTTAGATGGTTAGCAGTTGGCATCTAAAGTCGTGAATTCATTCTAAAAAACTGTGAGGATTGGCTGTTGGGAACCGAGAATTTGGCTGAGAAAATTTCAAAAATTGGGTTGGGGAAAACTTTGATTTTGATCGAGTTTGATGAACATGTAATTCATATTCTGATTATGATATTATGAAAAATGGCATCCTCTGTTGAGATACAGGGACATGTTGTATAACAAACTAGGAAATAATGTCTGGAGAGGGAGGTTAGTTAAGGATACCAATGTTAGGTAAAAATACAGCAGGATAATCTTTATATAGTCTCGATTTGTACCTAATCAGGCTAAGGATAGAACTCGAGTTCATTTTACTTACTCAAAACGAGAAAATCGAACACCCAGGACTTGCAGTAGTCTTTGTTTACCACAAGGACTGTTATTGCCCTTCGACGTCCAAAGACTTGAACTTCCACGTCATCTCTCTTCATTGTTGCCCTCAATGTTCGAATGAATCATGTTTTCTATTCTTTTTTCCCCCCACAACAGTATTAACTTCAAGTATCATTTCTTATTTATTTTGATTTTTTGATTTAATTTTAAGCACTGGTCAAATTGTTTTTCTGATTTTTGAAGTACTCCTACGTCTTACAACCACAGCTTTTCCTAAGTTATAATACTTTGTAATGGTCTTAAACAAATAAACGCATTCCTTTAAAAAAAAAAAAAAAAAAAACGACTTGCAAACAATAAAGAACTGTCTTGTTGGCACTTGACAAGAGGAAGACTGGCTTCGCTTTGACAGGAGGGAAGGGTGGTGGTGGGCTATAACTGCGTTTGAGGCTCAGTTCTAGAAAATTTACCCTAAATCCTTGGTACCTTCCAAATCGGTTAGCAAAACATCACTATGTCCAATATCACTCCAAAGTCCACAATCACTGTAGGTAGGTACATATTAGGTGTTGATATAGCATATAAGTACCTGATGACTACCGACTCCTCCCCTCTATAAAAACAATTTAAAAAAGTCTCCATTGTGCTGTTTCCAAATTTGAGTAGTTATAAATCTGAAACTTATTATTAAGTGTTTAATTTGACCTACATTATAAATATGTTTGAAGTGCGTCATCCTCTTCGATTTCGTGTTTGTTTCAGATGGAAAGTAATTCCTGTATACCTCTGGGAGTGGCTCCGAGATTTGAATCAACTAAATACGTCTACAAGTAACTCTGGGATTTCCTCCCGAGACCTGGGATCGCTGTTTAATTAACGTTTCTGCACTAAATTAGTTTTAGATTTGCTCATTTGCACGTCGCCAAAACGCACCAATAAGCACTGATGGCGAAACATGTCTTGTCTAACCGAATCATTTCTATTGATTTGCAGGGTTCATACTCATGCAGTGCGGTGGTTGAAGATCTCAGTAGGCACCTATCAAATTTAGGAATCCGATCAACACGTTTATTGGTATTATAATTTTTCTGTTTTTGAAGATACCACGCCACTTTTTGTCATGTGTTTCAGATGTCCAAATTGTGAAAATGAGCAGATCGCTGTCGACGACTAGGTATCACATCAACGTGTAAAATTACATCATATTTTCCTACCAACTGACCATAATTATGCTCATGTAATAATATTTTAAGACTCTTTCAGTGCTGTACCTAATAATTTTCAGGGCTAATTTACAAAATTTTCTCGAATTAATTTCAGATTGCATGTAGGTACGTCATTGACTGTCCTTTCAAAAGCTTTAAGTATCATCCGGTAAATGCATATCTCAAGGTTTGTTCCAGATAGTTGGAGTAGGTACCACAGTTCCTACTGACTACTTGGAACATCTGACCAACAAGTTCGCAGTGGGCACAACATGAGGGATTAACAGGTCCCCTACCTATCATTAGTTTCCTCTTGTGTTTCAGATGAGCACCTATATGAAAATTGCATAAGCTGCCACGACAACGAGTATAAGATTACATCATGTTTTGTACAATATTTAAAATGTACTGCCAAAAACGGTAGTTTTACATTCTAATCCATGCATACTGTAGTATGTAACTGATAATGATTTCAGGCTCACGGTTCAGTTTCTGTTCAGCTTCCGATCTTCAGTCAGGTCTGGGATGAAGACTATCAAGTTGGTCCCCGTTCTGAAGTGATTTCCTGGCTTTTGGAAATTTGGAATATATTATCAACTTTGACGGGGACCTTCATGACTAAACTCAAAAATGTTTACTTCCCATGAAATGCCCTCATTATTATTTTACAGGTTATCTTCCCTATGAGCGCAGCAGATTCGTACCTACAAAGTCTCAGTGGATGCCGTTCTCTGGAATTTTTCGATTTCAAGACACCCAAAAATGATATAATTTAATTTACTTATAGGACGTATTTCTTGAACTAGTGATTTTTAGCGATCGAAAAACAACTTTAACAGCTTCAACTGATGTGGTTTATGTTCCTATAGAACACTGTTCTCTGAACTGGTCATTTTTCAATTCTATGTTTCATATTTAATTCAGAAATTCTAACCCCGCTAAAGCTTCTCTGGATATCTAACTGTATATTTTGCATGTTATTTAACAGTTAGGAATGGCTATTCGTGCGTCCCTGTGGCCCTATCCGAAGGTTTGAACATCAAATTGAACACGGCTGTTAAAACAATTCGCTACACTACCAAAGGAGTAGAAGTGACTACTAGCAAAGGCAGGAATTCCGGCAACAGTGTTACGTACACTGGTGAGTGATGCTTGATAAAATCCGACATATCAACATTTATTTTGGCATTGAAGGCCTTTTACTAATTCAAGCCATTTTTGATTTGCTTTATTTGGAAATATGATGGAAGGTATGGTAGGGAAAATATGATGGTAACCTTCCGTTGGTTGCTGAAAAATGATCTAAACCCATTTTGTAAAATCCCGTTTTGTTTTATTAATTATAATGGGCAAATTAGATGATGTAGAAATAGCCATTATTTACTTTTTGATCCAACTTTTACTTTTTACTGTTTTAATTTGTCTTCACACTATGAATATGTAGTAGAAATCAATCCAGGATGCTGATGATAAAGCAATGAAATGCTTTAAACCCATAAAAACACTTATTTTAGCTTCTTTCATTGGTTCTTATTGTTAGTAATAAAATATTTATTTTAATAACTAGGCGTATTCGATAAGCATACCAGTCAATTCGCTGAATAATTACATTTGAGTCCTACCCTGATTTGTGCGTTCCTCTCCAGAGGTTAGCCTACAATGAAGCTCGATCTCTACTAGGATTGTTTATTAATAATTATTATAAATTTTTTAGAACTCATCGGTAAACTAATATTACTTATCCCTATTCCTTTGTAATATTTAATAATGTCACAAATAATGGTGAATTGTGTGTTTATGAATGAACACTACTGCTAAGATCCCCAACAATATACGTGGAAGAAGTCTTTTTAGGTTCAACTGACTGCAAAAGGGAGATGTTCTAGAATATTCTCCGTATATAATATATAAATGAATGTTCCTTCCTAGGAGAAAACTCCTCATTGAAAGTGGATGAGAGAAAAGGAGGGAGAAAATTGAGAAAAGAGAAACTCGGAAATGTAAAACAGGGTCCTTGACGGAGTCTTCAAGCACACTCTTTTACTGTCATAACGAGGAAATATGGGGCAAGTGCCTTCAACTCTCCTGGTTTCAACCTCTCAGCGGCTCCCAGAGCTTTTCGAGGGTGTAATTAATACGGTAAACCACTTCTAGTTTCCGAGAAAACTGATCCAGTTTTTTCAAGATGAGCTTAAAACATAATTTTTTCTCTAAAATACGTTACCCCGAACTTCATGGTGTAGGTACCTTCTCGTTTAATTTCCTGCCTTTGCTAATAAAGCAAGCACTTCTCGATTTCTTCCCTCCAGAATCTGCGTATTTTCTTGTGCGAGAAAAACTGTGTAACTACCTAATTTAATTTTTTTCCGGAGCTAAGCTACTGTTATTCGATGGTTCTTACTGGTAATTACTTGGGCTAAGTAAGTTAATTCGGGTGCGCGAGTACTTACTCGTATTATCTAAATCAGACCGTTTTGTCATAGTAATTTTTTTAATTAAGTTTAGTATCTCAATCTCCAAGGAAAGCCAATATGGCAATTCCTTCCAGTAACATTGACCATCGATCATGGCTTACTTCCAACCGTAGATATTGGAAGAAGATAGTAGGTAGTCGATCAGGAAGATACTCGTAAGTACGAGGTCGAGAAACTCAAACAACAATAATTTATATTCTGCTATTTATTTATTTTGCCTTAGCTTTGGTAGTGAGAAAGTAATTAAAAAAAAAAAAAAAAAAACGAACAAAGGGGTTTTTTGTTTAACATTTCTGTCTTTAGTTTGAGGATGAGTCTAACCAACCGAAATTTTTTGCGTTCGTTGGAGGAATATGCCAGTTGGGGTAATGTGCCATTTGGTCTGACAAAGTTCCAACTCAAGGCTCGACCTAGCTAGCAAGGTTCTCATAGCAGCCTCAACCATAGTTTGACAAATTACTAAGTTGTAAAAACTTCATAAACATTCCTACAATTGGCATCTCTGTGCCTTTAGGTTGGGGACCACCAAACATTTTTTAGACCAAAATCAGTTGGTTTGACAAGGTTCTAACTGCAAACTAGATCGTGGCTTGACACGTTTCTAACTGCAACCTAGATCGTGGTTTGTCACGGTTCCAACTACAACCTAGATCGTGGTTTGTCATGGTTCCAACTGCTGCCTCGATCGTGGTTTGACAAGGATAAGCTTAAGACGACTGTAGCCTAAAGAAATAAAGATGAGGGATCGGATTTCTCTTCATGAATTCAAATGTTCTACCAAACAGAACTGAAGCAATAATAAGCAATTTTGCAATTTATTATCCACATTTTGGAGGACGTTATGGGTGTGTGACAAGTAATTTCTTCTGAACTGTTTCTCCCGTTTGAAAAATAGTTCCCTAATCAAGTTGTGAACTAGCTGTCTTCTACTCTGTGTAAAGGTATCAATCCACTGCTGTGTCTAATATTATATTTGTCAATTCTTTCCAGGTGATGTCTGTCTCTGCACTCTCCCTCTTGGAGTTCTGAAACAGTCAGCGACTATTGGTGTTCAGCCAGTGCCCAACTCAGTTCAGTTTTCCCCGCCACTTCCTGAATGGAAAACTAGTGCCATACAACGTCTTGGGTTCGGAAACCTCAACAAAGTGGTTCTTTGTTTTGAAAAACAATTTTGGGATCCAGCCTCCAACCTTTTCGGTCATGTTGGGAGTACCACGGCTAGCAGAGGTTGGTATTAAAAGTGTTGCTCTCGCAGCTATGATGTATGTAAGTCTTATGTACAGTTTAATAGTAAGTGTGTGTACCACAGTTGATGGTACTCATTGGATTACTTCTTGATGATCATAATCGTACTTCACTCCAGTATGATATTTTATACCTTTATAATTATTACCCTACCGACTCTCAAGAAGCACTACTTAGTTACTGTTTATAATTATAGCTTTAGGTTTATTGCGTTCAGGAATAAGCAACAATTTCAAGCTTTCGAGCAGAACTAAAGATCTCAAATTTTACTTTACTCGATTTTTGGGGTAACAAAATGTGAAAAAATACTTGAAGGTGATGAAATGTTGGTACAACCTACGATCTGAAATTTTAGCCCATATCTTTTTGCCCATTGCTCCACGCAGCGGCCACTGAAAGATATAGCTACAGTCAGCTCTTCGGAATTCACTCCTAAGCACTACAAGAATCTGCAGAACAGAATATTATTGGTAATTGGCTCCAGTCTATTCTAAAGCCATCGGGAGCACTTGTTATAAATTTATTTATTTATTTAATATTAAATTTTATTTAAAATTATTTAAATATTAAATTTATTTAATAACAAATAATAGTAGGAGAATGGTGGAGGAGATTAGTGGAAAAACATATTAATATTAAATTTTATTTATAATTATTTAAATATTAAATTTATTTAATAACAAGTAATTGTAGGACAAGTAATTGAAGTGTGATACTGTTGGACTGACCACTACAATATATTTTCGGTGGCTTCTGTAGCGCAATGGCAAGAGCACTGGGCTAGAATCCCAGAGGTTATGGGCTTATGGGTTCAAGTACCACTATGACCACACTTTTTCAGCTACCAACTGTTTCCACATTTCATTATAATAAGTACCGATCATAATCGATATCTCCCCTTCAATATATGCCTTCTCAGTTCCTGATCTACAGAAAGGTGTAATTACTTAAATGCAGAGTTTTTAAAAATTAATTTACTTTCATCTGACGATAGGTTTGATGTGAACACTCATGTGTGAAATTCACACAGTGTTGGAATGTCTGGGAAAATTTTGCGAAGTACTAATACTTTTTACTTTCTTCTTCTCATAGTTTCCTTATCGCTGACCAATATTACATACTATAAACTATTAAGAACCTACAAACTATTAAGAATTCTTCAACTACAACCGACCTTGCACAGAGCCATTGGATCCCCATCCACTTTTCTTATTTACTAGTTATTATCAAACTAGACATTTAAGTACTTATATAGACCAGTGTACCGTATTTGCGTTGAAGTGCTTTAATTTCATCTTGCAGGCGAACTCTTCTTGTTTTGGAACATCTACAAAGCTCCTGTCTTGACTGCTTTGGTTGCTGGCGAAGCAGCTGCCATAATGGAAAACGTCAGTGATGATGTCATTGTTGGTCGCTGTATTGCTGTTCTGAAAGGAATTTTCGGCAACAGCAATGTGCCACAGGTGAGTTACACCTAAAACTGGAAATGATGGGGAATTACGAGTATAATCAATTTAAAAAAAAAAATTCTGACAGATAATGACTCAAAAGAAACAATAATGAAGTCGTAAGGCGAAATCTGTAATTATACAGGTGTATCTGTAATTTCAGAAAATTTATTGAAATATTTATTATTGTAATATGGTGGGAAAGTGACGTTGAAAAGGGTGTCGTCTGTGTCTGTCATTGGCCAATTCCGTCCAAGATGCCAACCGAAAAAAACGAAACACAAACACAAAATGGACACAAAGTCCATCACTGTTTGAGCTCCTGATTAGTGAGAATAGAATTTAAATAATTAATCAATTGATTGAATTAATTAATAATTAATTCATATTAATTAATTTTTAATTAATTATTTAAATTATTCCTATTTTCACTGCTCTCAATGCGATCTCAGCGCCATCTTTTCCGTTTCAGTTCTTTTAGTGTGTCGTAGGGAAGGGTTTCTCAAGAGCCCACAAAATGCTGCCTGTTATTCAAACAGCTGAGATTTCATTCCAAGTTTTCTCCACACTCGAACGATAAACTATTTTTTTCTTTGTATTGGCAGTGTTATTTCATTCCAAATATCAATACAAAGGCAGAAAAAATGTGATTTTCTCATATACGATAATTCCCCATTGAAAACGGGAATTATTGAAATCAGCGTCACCCCAATCCGTTCGTGGTGTGGTTTTTTGGTTGGTCTGTGGGTACTTCAACTCAATCCTATTGCCACTGGAATTTCAGTGGAACTCATAGTTGATACTATAATCACTGGATCATTGGTTTGAGGGATTCACTTACAGAGTCATAAGTAGGTCCAGTTTGAAAGCTTGATGTTTTCCAGAACCACAGGGCTCATAAGATAGTGTTTTGTGCACACTTTGGTGCATTCTTAGGTACCACCTTCTTACAACTGATTTTTTTATGGTGAAAAGTTTTGTCTTCTGTTACTGGTGGTAACAGGCGTACATTCTGATGGAATAATTGATAAGAGGTTCGATAGACTTTTGCCCTGATGTTTGCCCTTTTACCTTTGACCTACTGCTACGTCATCAAATACTGGTCGAGTTTCTGAGAATGGATGTTAGTCGATGGCTATTCTTCTTATTCCATACTGTGATGGACACGAGCTAAGGTAGCCATCTCGCCTCTTATTGCAGTTAAGCATTTCTTCAACCTCAGCACACTCAATTTTGCTATTCCTCTTGCTTTTCCTCTTTCGACCTTCAAAGCAATGTAAATCATTATCTAGTCTGGCGATTCTCCTCACTGGGAAGAAATGTATTTCGTCGTCACAATATGTATTAGTGTTATTTCTGTCAATTTTTATGGCATTTACTTCTAAACTAGCTGAAACTCTGACTTGCATCACTGTCATCTGCATCACATCTTGTTTTTCATTCATCTCCTTATTTTTTTTATTGTGGCTATCAATTCGTTTTGAAAGCAAAACTATTTCAGTTCTACCTAAGTTGGAACATTGCCATTGATAAGTTCACCTAATAGGGATAATACTAGTACTATTATAGTACTATAAATAACCCTGCCACAATGAAAAGAAACTCCATCTTCTTCTTCTCATGTTATGTGAAGACCTGCTTTTTAATCTAATGTTTTCTACTTCAATTTTCTTTGGCAGTTCAAACTACACCTGATTCTAACTGAGGCGTAGCTTTGGCCATTTGTCCAAAGTACTAGTAAACGCAAGAAGGGGAAAAATGATTAAACGTTCGTGTTTCCGCCGCTTTGAGCTCTAATATAGGTATATGTTTCTTCTCGTTGCGGTAGAGCTATAGATGATTCATTGAGGGTCTTGAGGTACTTTCAGTTGAAAAAAAAAGTAAAACATCATCAATGTAATAAATTGTACAAATAGAAAGACTTCAATATAACAAAAGTATGAAGAAGAGGAGTAGTGGAGCCTCTCAACAGAGATTTGAAGGACTCTTGAAAATTTGGATACTTCAAAGTGCATGCGGGGGATGTTAATGACAGGCAAGACTTGCCCTGATAGATTGAATTAGTTTTCGAAAAAATTTTGATTTTCAGTCATAATACTCAACGCTCACTGATCTGTATTTCAAAACCTTCTCCCTTCAGCTTCACATTTATAATAAATACATTTCGCTAGGGATTGCCACTTCTTGAAGCTGGTGTTGGTAGTAGAAATATTATCGGGATTTGGCCCATTGAGTCCTCTCGATTAACCTATAACCTAAGTTCACAAATCTGTATTTCCTAACTAATTACGTCTATTGATTTGGTTTGTCCTTTTTAGCCTAAAGAAACGGTTGTGACTCGGTGGAGGGTTGATCAGTGGGCCAGAGGATCCTACTCATTTGTTGCTGTGGGTGCTTCGGGTACTGACTACGATGTTTTAGCAGCTCCTGTTCTCCCACAACCCCAAAACCCGCAGGACAAGACCCCTGTCGTTCCAAGACTGTTCTTTGCAGGTACCTATTTAATATTTTTCTTGATTTATAAGCTAAGCGTAAGCATGCACGAAACTCGGACGAAGCCTTGTTCAATTTTGACGCTTTTCAGACCTACTTCACTCTTCGTAACAAACTACCGATTTCCCCAGTTTTGACAACCCTAAAGAACCAATTCTCATTGATAGTTGTTGAGTGTGGATTTGCTTACCAATAGCTCGATTGTTTAAGGTACTTCAGGGCTAGTTCCATACGGATAACTTATAGGTCCTAATAAATAAATAAGTCTTATCCTTCTTAGTACCCTCAACTAACCAACTTGAATTGGAGCTTTACTCACTGGGTAATTCGCTTACAAAAAAACTTGTTTTTATCCAACTAACTTCCTACTAGGACATTTTGGGCAATACGGTGAAATTCGAGCAGTAATAATCACTATTAGGGTTGAGGGGGAAGCATTTCGGCTCACTTCCGGTTAAATGTTTTTATTGTTGACATCCGACATGTTTCGTAACATAGGTGTTACCTCTTCAGGGATATTTGTATGGGGTCGTGCGGGCTTGTCCACTCGAGTTATTATAATAACTCGAGTGGACAAGCCCGCACGCCCCCCATACAAATATCCCTGAAGAGGTAACACCTATGTTACGAAACATGTCGGATGTCAACAATAAAAACATTTAACCGGAAGTGAGCCGAAATGCTTCCCCCTCAACCCTAGTAGTGTAAACCTAATGGCAACCCACACACAATGCAGTAATAATGTTACAGAAAATTAATAGAGAGTTACTAGTAGTTTTTGACGATACGATACGATACGACTGATGCGAGATGCAATACCACGGTTGTCTAGGGCAAGCCAACGCAAATGCTAACGCCTATGACCAGATACCACAGATAGCAACAATTTACTGTTGTATCTTAAAGTGACGTTAAACATGAATTGTATCTTGTAGTGACAGGGAAAGAATACCTAGATCACCCTTCCCTACACTCACACAAAAGAGTGGTTGAGAGTGAGACTCTACTCCTCTCCTTCCCCGACGCCAAGTTGTCTGTTCTCTCTGGCGAAACATATTATGTTCTTCTCCGTGGTCGTGGTTGTGAAACTCGTTTAAGTGCCTCGAGTTCGACTTAACAGACATAAGGTTATCTCTTTTGGGCGCAGGAAAACAAAACTGTTACCTGGATAGTAGGTTACATTAGATACGATACTACTATACGATTGATCGGATCCGGTAAACTGTCATCAATACGATACCACAGAGTTCTGGGCATGCGCAGTAGTGTCCTTGGATACAATATGACGCTGTTTCCAAGCAATTGGATCTACTAGGAACTCTCTATTAATGCATTTGGGAATAGAATTCCCGCTTATTCAAACGTTTGTCAATATGAGGCTGGCCGTGCCCTCTCCACATCCAATGATGCTAAAGACACTAGAATCTAAGAGTCTAGTCTATGATGTTAACAATAAATTATTGTCGATCTTGAATGGATTGGTTTCAGGTTCAGTAAGTCCAATTTAATATAATAATCCATGATTCGTCATTCGTTCTATGAATTCGACTTTTTTGGGCTTCTCAATCAATAATGTCTTCCTCCTGCATTGTTTTTGTAATTATTTTCAGACACACCCCATGAATAACGTGCTCCGGCATGAAAAAATTGAATTATGAACCATTTTTATCTTTTATACTTTAGAACCTACTGTAGGATATTATGATTGCCAGAAGGGATATAAAAAAATTAAAATGATATTAAAATGTTTATTGGCCAACGTGATATTTAGCATCCTTTTAACACATTCGTAAATTTCCTCCCTTTGGTAGTTTTTTGTTGGGTATTGGTGACCTCTTTGAATGCAGTACCTATCCATTTCCGTAGGAAGTCGTTCACTCCACCGGATTCATGATTCCTGAAAAAAAATTGATGAATAATTATTAGGAATTTTTTGAAAAAGTAGTATTTCACACCATGTGCTTCTGTTCAGTTCAATATTGTCTTTTTCTGGAGTCTTATGTTCGTTTAAAGATGATGGTAAAAAAGCATCATGTTCAGTACCCTGAAGTTGTCTGGGAGCAATCGTCCTTAGACCAAGTATTAAGCAGTGGAGTTGAATTTTCCCCCAATTCCTACAAGGTGGCGCAGATAATCCGGGTGGATTTCAAGCCGTCGCCAAATCGTCAATTTTGAAGATATCAGGTTGAAATAAATTTTAAAATGTTCAATCACAATGGAAATTTATTGAGGAAAACAAATTATGTTAATTGTGAAAGATTATGTTCATTAGATGTCTTCCTTTCTGGGCGATGCATTCTTGGAGTTGGTTCTGCATAGCTCGCTCAACCATATTGGTTGGAATGGTTCGAATTTCCGTCTCAATCGAAGCCTTCAACTCCTGAAGGTTGCGGGATTTATTGATTTAAACTCTCGATTTAGAATAACACCATAAAAAGAAATCACACACCTTTCGGCGAATGGGGAGGCCTTTCCACATCTCCGTTTCGTGAAATCACATGCCCTGGGAATAGCGTGCGTACAGCCTGCATGGATATTCTTGCAGTGTGAGCAGTTACCCCACCTTGCTGAAACCATATTGAATTTGTGTCGCACCCGTTCTGCTCGAGTTGTGGAATCAAGAATCCTCCAATAATTGGCCGATAATGCTCAGAATTCACCGTAACCGCCTGCCCCATTTCATTTTTAGAAAAACAAAGTCCAATGATCGCCAACTTGGGGACCCCACACCAAACGGTTACCTAGTCCTAGTCACTGTGGAGAGGTTGCTGGTGCAATTCCTGTGGATTAGTAGTAGCATTGGCCCAGTACAGGCAATTCTGCTTGTTGACGTAGCTGTCAAGGTGAAAATGAGCCTCGTCACTCATCACTAATTTCATAATATTAACATAGTTGGTTCTCTTCAATAAATGCCCATTGTGACTGAACATTTCAACATTTATTTCAACCCGATATTATCTTCAAAATTGACGATTTGGTGGCTATTTAAAATCCATCCGATCCTCGTGCGCCATCCTGTACTGTACTTTCTGGTGGTTATCAGTAGGTACGTACCCCATTTTAAGCCATTATTGAAGAGGTTGAAATACCATTTTAGTATCAGTGGTTGCCCTATTTTTAACATGGAACATGTTTTTACGGAGGTAAACCGGGTTTGAGACCGTGAGCATAAACTTTCTTGCGTGCGTCAACCCCCCCCCCCCACCCACCACCACCACCTGCCCGCCTTTCCGAAGGCCAGACCATCCCCCACCCTTCCACTTCTCGCTTCCACCTTTGACATTCCTAGCGGTTCCTTGTCAGAGTGCACAGTGGAAATCATTTATAGTTTACTTTGTCTACATATCTATGTATCCTCTGTTATTATGTAGGTACCTATTCGAAAAAAATGTTCCATGTTTCCTTGCTTTGATCCTTGATCTAAACTGTAATAATCCAGGGGTCTGGGGGTGTCGCTCAGATTTCATTCGACAGTAAATGTATCACCATGAACACAAAAACCACTGGCGGCTAGACACCCCCTACAGCAACGAGTTTTTTCAGTTGAAGGTAGATAGTATTGGGTGAAATAACAGTACCTACTACGAGTAGGTCGTTAATGATGGCGGAGGTTCAAGCGGCAATGTTTGCTGGATTCATTGGACGATCCAATCTTTCCAGAATTGAGGGTGCAAATATTTGGTTTGTGTAAATTGCTATGTACGTACACGCATTCACTCCAACATCTTAATGAACTTGGATAGCTATCTCTTCTGCTTGCAATTAGGTGCACATGAATAATATTTTCGAGGCGAGGAAGCTATTAGCTATGTCAACACTGGACAAGGACATCATTTGAAGAAACGTCTGAATTCGTGCCAACGAAAAAAATTCCCAGATACCAATGTGATTCCTCTGTGGAATTTCAATCAAGCCTCTATTTGTTGCTGGTCAGCTCGTCATATGCTTAACTACTTTTTATTAAAAGACTTTATGAAGGAGGGGATTCATTATCATTTAATTAGTTTCTCGTGTTTCAAATTTTGACATTTAATGCTGTTGTTATGTCCAGAAAATCTAGCTCGGGTTTGTATTAATTTGGCAGAATTTTCATGAAAATTATTAGGATTCGCTAGATTGGTATCAATCTAGTACTCACAAATAGTTTTTTTTAGGATCAGACTCTTACGTAAAAGATAACTTGAGACACAGCAGTTGGAACCTTTACAATTTTTTACAAGGCAATTAAGTTTGATGTGATTTGCTGCAGCCTGCACGTTCGGCTTATATTAGGGTTGGCTAAGCCTAACCTGCAGGCATCTTTCACCTTTCTGCTGATATCTTGGCGGATCCGCGCAAATTCTTCCGCGAACCAGATTCTTAAGGTAAACGCCCCAGTAGTGGAAAGGCTCTTAGTTCACGATGTGTGCTTTTCTTCTTCGTTTTTTCTTCCGTGATTTTTCTTCTTTCCCTGACAGCCTTGACTCCAGAATATGTTCTTTTCTGTGGAGAACATGAAACAAAGAGCTTGAAAATGCGTTTTCTTGAGTAAAAGTCCCTTTCTCCACACCTCTGAAATGTGCGTACAGTGGAAGGCTAAAAACCATGGATGTTCCTAAGTTGGCAATTTTTTTTCCAGTAGTGTAAAGGATTGAATCTTCAAATCAATAATCTTCATTCTACGTTGTAAACATAATTTTAATTAACTCCTTAAATGTATGAAAGAATGGATTCATTCTGAGAAAAAAAATCGGGTCAACTCTCAAAATATATGTATATGGTACTCATTATTTACTTTCCTCAGCCCACCTGAAAGATGAAAGTTAAGCATTGCTATCACCAGAAAACATTTTTAAACAGCCTACCTATACGAGTATTATTTGTCTCATTGACTCGTATATTTGTCTCAAAATATAGTTCACTACTGTGTACAGGGTGTCCACAGCTATAAATTCTACAGGTGGTTTTCAACAAAAAGTGTCTCAGAGTTTTTTTCAACCCCTTATTTCTTGAGTTTCTTTCAATTTTAAGATTTCGTTTTTTCGTTCAAATTCACATCACCAAAACAACCATAACTCCTTTAATTTACAGTGTAAAATAAAAAATAAATATATACCGTTGGAAAGAGGGTTAAGTTCTCTATAAGAACGGCGTACTAACTATCTTTAACAGTTGATTTAATGCTCTAAATTTTAGCCCTAAATGTATATTTTAAGAATTTTCCGAAATTTGGATTTTTATATCACGCTTCGTTTTGTTTTTAAACCAATTCGGTTGATCTGAGCACTCGACGGGAAACACTTTCGCAGGATCTTAGCTTTTCAACGGTGTAGTACTTTTCAATGTTGGTGTGTACTGATTGAAAGAGAAAATAGCGTTTGAATGCAAAAACTTCTGGTGCGAGGCTTTACACTACTTCCCTCCCCTGGAACCTGAAAAACGTCGTTTTTAGCACATTTTCGAGCTTTTTGTCATCGAGGATTCCGTATTGTCGAATCCGTATTCCAAATTTCGAGGAGACTATCTCAAGGTCTTGAAACTCGAGGACCGTCTATAAATCCCGCCCTTAGGTAGGTACTCTTCTTTCAAGTAAAAACAAGCTCCAAATTTGTCTGTCATTTTTGTGGATTTTAACGCTGATTTCGCCCCTCAGAATATTTTTGAAATTAGGGGTATTGGATCTTGTTTTTACTTGTAAGAAGAGTAGTCCTGTGAATTTCATCAAAATCGTTTGAGCAGTTTGCGATAAAAGCTAGAAAAATATGCTGAAAACGACGTTTTTTTTACCTGTTTTGCATATTTTCTTCCCCTAATAATTCCTCCCACATCATCCAATGATACTGAAATTTTCACCAAACCCATCTTAAGGGTTAGTTAAAATTCCAAGAAGAACGGATAACGCAGATGGAATGCAGAAAAGTTTAAATTTGACTGAATGCAGTTTTGAACCGCAGTTTTGATTTGAAGTGAAAAGAAAATGTTCAAATAGTGGAAAGCCCCTTTCGCTATTAGCCATTGTGTATTTTTCACTCAAATTTTTCGATTTTTTAAAATCGATTTTCAGGTTCTGATTTTAAACGCGAATCGATTTTTTAATACCGATTTTTATAAAAATCGTAAATCGATTTTCCGTGTTAAAAAAATTTTACTTTTCTAATTTCATCCCAGCGATTATGCGCTCATTTTGGAGGAATTGTCAGAGGTGGAGGGAAAACAAAGAATTCCAGGACGATAGCATAAATAATTTAGTAATTCAATAATAAAAATGATTTACCATCGGCGTCTGTCATGGCTTGTCTGCTGGACGATGAAATGAAACTGTTAACTCAAGGAGTCTACTTCTGTTATCAATCAGCGTTTTTGTTGTGTGTTTACGTGCAGCAGTTCTGATCGGTTTTCAATAATACTTCGTATTATTCTTCGTATTGTTCGCGTGTGTTTGTATTACTTCGTATTTCTCAGATGAAGCCTTCATTTTGAATACAAAATTTCGTTAATAGGTAAGTAATTAAAAATTGAAAATATTTTAATAATTTTTTGGAACCAATTTTTAAATCGATTTTTGAAAAATCGATACTTTTATGACGATTTTATCAGAAAATCGATCTTTTGAATCCGATTCTGAATCTATTAAAAAATCGACTTTTTACCGATTTCCCATCCCTATAGCAGAGTCCAAGAGACAGTTGGTAACATTTTTCTAACTCACGCTGCGCCAATATTATGTCACTCGTTTGGGAGATCCACTTGTTCGCCCTGGAGGAAGAAGCAAACTCAGTTGTGGCCTCAAAACCTTATTTTCTGAATTTCTTTGGCCACCTCTCCACTACTGGTGACCCTTCCACTATAGGGGCGTTTACCTTAGGCTGGACGTCCAGTGGATGCGAATTTTCGCGAAGAGGCGAACATCAAATTCGCTAGTTAGCCCGTTTTGTCCCTTCGCGTTCGCCTCTTCGCGCAAATTTGCGTCCACTGGACGTCCAGCCTTACGTATAAAAGACGCTAATCCCTTCTTTCATTGTTCGTCTCGTTCACTTGTTCTTGCCTTTTGCCTTGTGTCATGAACGGTCAACTGGTTCAGATCTTGGTAGTGCTTCTCGGTATAAACGAACTGAAATACCTGTTGAACGTTTTCATTTTCAGCTTGAAAAATGTTAAGAGGCAAGAAGAGAAGTTTTTCCTATGCCTGGTAAAACCTTCTCTGACAACCAATGCAATAGGTGCTACCTACGTTTGTCCAAATATTGCACATTTTTTTTGTCCTCTATTGAATACAATTCCGGAATTACAGGAATATCCCTTATCTCCCCTAGCAGAACATGGAAATCTCATAATCCGACAAGGGAGCTACGGGGTTGACGAGGGTCGGGCTGAACATGCGGTAAACCTAGCCCCCCCCCCCCCCCCCCCCCCCCCCCCCCCCCCCCCTTGCCTGCAATCCTTCCTAACGCGTAAGAACTCGGTCACTCGGTCCTTGCGGTTTGATCAGGGCCGTAGGCGGATCTGAGGGGGTTTGGAGCGAAGCCTCCCAAGTAATGATAGGCAGGTCGCAAGGGATGAGCCCTCCGGAGGTGGTCGATAAATAGGATCCTCGGCTGAGGGTTTCCCTCCTTCTATGGGCGCTTAGTTGTTGGATGGGGTTCGGAAAATTGCGGAGTATAAGTAGAGATTATTGGTAGAACCAGAACGTGCTTTAAATGTCTGGAGAAGCTTAAAACATCTGGTGCGAGGCTTCACACTACTTTCCTCACCCGTCAAAACCTGAAAAATGGCTATTTTTGCGGATTTTAATGCTGATTTCGGCCCTCAATATTTTTGAGGATATGATTGGAACTTGTTTCTACTTGTTAGAAGAGTAAGTCCTGTGAATTTCATCAAAATCGTTAGAGCAGTCTGGGAGAAAAGCTTAAAAAAAGGGGCTAAAAACGACGTTTTTTCGCATATTTGGAATATTTTCTCCCCCTTATAATTGACCTGGAGGGCATTCTTAGGGTCTCATCCTCAGACACGTAGAATTCAATCCTCGAAATCGGAATTTTTTATCTTTTTCGTAGGGGTACATACATACATACGGACTTACCTACACTTTTCCAAAACTTGGAGAAAATTGATCAGATTTCGATTAGGACCAGTTAAAGGTGGTGTTTAAGAAATTGGGTTTTCTGCTGATTGCAATACTTTCCATTCACCTTCAGGTGGGCTGAGGAAAGTAAAAATTTCATCTCTTGACGATTATTATTATAGCCACGGTTTAGTCTTCCACGCAGGCAGAAGCTCAGAATATGCAATTTTGGCGGTTTTGAGTTACGATAGTGGTTTTTTCTCCCAGGCTTAGATTTAAAAAGAGCGGGGAAGTCAATCAGAAAGGAGATATTGAAAAGAGGGGAAAATCGTGGTGGAGAAAAGAAAATAAGTTTGGGGCGAAGGTTGCAAGCAGACCGGCGATTGTGACTGAAATAACACATGGAAGCCCCTGCAAAACTTTTGGTGTTGTAACAATATTTATGGTGGAAACTCGGAAACAATGCTTGTGATTACAAAAGACGAAGAAGAAGTTACAATCTGCAGGTTATTGCTAAAACGACCGTCATCGTCAGTCAATGTTTTTAGTTCTAGAAGATTCTCTATTACTCAAGTCTAGTCTCTACTAGGCAAATGTACATTTTCACATTGTTCTTTTGATTTGAGTAGAAACCATGTCACGCGAAAGGGCGAATGTCATCATCACTAGTCGGCATTGTAACATCATATAGGGCGAACGTAATAATACGAAAATTTAGTTTTTGAAACGTAACTTGCCTTGATCTACGATAGAACGAATCCAAGAATATGAAAAAACTATTTACAAAAAAAAAAAAAAACCTGTAACCATGCCAAGCATGGTGGTTCGAAATCGCGACTTCCTAAAATTATGATTTTGTTACATTTTTTTGCTTTTCTGCTGGTTTGATATAATTCAGCTTGGGCTAGGGAGCATGAGATGTTGCTTTCCGACGAGTGGTAAAGTATCCCCGTGGGATAAGAACTAACTGAGTTACGTTCATCTACAGGTACGGTATTAGTATCTTAACTCTTTGCATGACACGTGAAATTTTCTAGTGTCTGGTGACACGTGGGCTTTTTTGGCCTACCACTCTAATTGATGCAAATTATGCTGTTCTGCATATCCAAAATGTAACTTTTTTGAATGTACCTGTAACTGTATATGTATGGGTAGTAGAAAACATTTCAACAATGTTTCTTTCAACCAATAAAACCAATTTCAACATAATTATTAGAAAACAATTTTGACATGGAAGATGGGTTTGTTCAATGCTTAACAAAGCTCTTCTCAATTCCACCAAAGTTACCAACTGGTTACCCACTGGCTGTAATAAAAAGTGTTGTATTGAAATGCATTCGAACGCTCGAACTTCCGAACCCAACTCTAACTCAAACTTTCCATAAAGGTTTACGAACATGTTCGAGTGAAGGTCCGTACAGGCTTGAGCCGCGTTTTACTAAAGCATATAACCAAAAAATCAAAAAAGTCAATATAACCAAAAAATGACAAAAAATCTATAAAATAGATCTACAAAAAATGTCTACAAAATACATCTTGAAATGACGACAAAATGAACGTAGTAGTTCTGTTTTACAATACAGTTTTTTCTACTCAGTCTTCCAGAATAAGAAAATTCAAACTAGAACCATACCAGTCACTCAACAACTAACTGAAAGGAATTTACAGTGGCGCTCAGGGCTCTCATGAACTCCAGTATTGCCAACGCAACCCCTTCAATTTCCCTCATGGACCAAAAAAAGCCTACGTGTCATGCAAAGGGTTAAAACCATTGCACACTTCTTCTTCTTTCTGTGATACCATGAGAATTTAGTATCGAAATTTCGTAATGTTTTCGTATTTCATGCGCGTAATGTACCAAATTTGTTCTTCTGTACCTAGACTATCGAATTTTGAGTGGTATACAAAGTAGGAACCTAATTAGGAGAGTCCTCCAAAAACCAGATTTTCCTGATTTATCATTCATGGTCATGTCCTGTAGAAACGGAAAGTTATAGACATTCTGAGCGCGGGTTTCACTATAGGTAGGTACCGATAATAAGATCGTCTTTCCTGTGAACGAAGGATGTTCCAGTTCTGCACTCAACACATTCGGCGATTTAGGGCAGAAAGGAAAAGGTGGAGGTCGTTAAATGACCACTGATGGAAGAAAACAAAAAAAAATACCATCCCTCGAGGTGGGGTGCTGTTCCCTGCACGCGCACCTAACCAAAACACAAAAAGCCACTGAGGGGCGTTTCTTCATCAAGGTCTGTCCCATTTCGTTCTCCACCTTCATCAACCCACATCAAGGACTCTCCCGGCACCGTTCTGTGTTTTTCCGACCCTTCGGGTTCTTTTTTTTTCATCCCCAAATATATTTTTAGTTTATTTTAAAGGTAGCCCAGCCTATTCTCACTTCGCTCATCTCACTCGACAGGAAAAATACTCCTCCAGGATTTGAGTCTTTATAGAAGTTATGTACCTAGTATAAAATCGCGAATTAGTTTCAGATGAATGTAAGAAAGTAGGTACAAGTTCAATAAACGAATTGAAAATATACTGCCACGGACATGGCACAGAAGCTTCCTCGTGGCCTTCACAGTATGCCACCATTAAATTGTCAGAAAACTAGAAATTCGACGTTCGGAATTTACACGGTGCCACCGCTGATTCAATCATGATGTATGTCGTATGGGACCTTAAGGGACCTTACCCGCATCAAATTTGATCAAAATCCGTTCAAAATTGATGGAGTTACGAGAAAATCTCGTTAGCGCCTGCGTTGAGGCTACCGTTGATTTGATCATGATGAAACTGATTGGGGGATCTAGCGCTAAACCCACTCAATCCTTGGAAATATGATTAAAATCAGATCAAAATTGTAGAAGTTATGGTGGTGGCAAGGAAATGTGGACAGTCAGACGAACAGACAGACACGAAACCAAATTTGTTCAGGAGGCCCTGAAACGCAAAATGCAAGTGGAAATTTTTGATCTTGGAAGTGAAAACAAAGTCTGAGCCTTGTAGACTCGGAAGCAAAAAGTTCCATTCGTTCAGCATGAGTGAGCGAATTTTCAAATACCTAATCATTTCAACAGATTTGGTGGGTGATTCTTATAGGAAATTTCACGCTGATTCCTCATATACTACGTGTTCATTTGTTTTAGATGGTAATTTACACCAATAACCTCAAAAAACAGGTTTTTAAAGCTATTTTTGACTCTAAATGTTCAAAATTTGACTCCTTGGAGTACTCCAAAAATTCTGACCAACGAACTCATCCTTTCTTTTGATATTATTGAAATTTTTAAATTTTTTTTCGTCACTTTTTCATATGCATATCAGTAGGTATGTACATACGTACGTGCTGACATGCATATGAAAAAGTGTTACCTTCAGGACTTGTTTTAGAATTTTCTAAAACGGATTCCCATGGGGAAAATTTCCAAAAATTTGCCACCCAAAATTTAAGCAATAGCTTCATTTTCTTAGAAAATTCGCTAAAAAAAAAAAAAACAAACTTGTAAGCAAGATTGCGGCTTTCAAAAACTAGGTAGGTTAATTTATAATAATTCCACGTACATTCATACCCACCTTCCAAATGAAGCTCCTGGTAATAATCATAATTTAACCATACAAAATAATTTATCGGAAGATAAATAAACATAGATAAACAAAGATAAAAATAAACTTCTTTTCAACACATTTTCTGATGTCTTCTTATGTACCTTGGTACCTATGTGAGGAACCTGATGACATTCAAATACCTTAGTAGGTAGGTAGGTATCTGCCTTCTCAAATAGGGTCATCCTTCCATGGGGGCATACGTAAATAAGTACCCAGTGTCTCGCATTCAGATCAGTGCCTTAGAATCCATGAATTCCTGGTTTCAAGACATTTTCAAATAGCGTTGCTGTAAGGTTAGAAAATATCAGATAGGAAAAATTGGTAACTAGCTTATGTTAGCGAATTTTCGAAGAAAATGTAGCTATTGCAATGGCTTCAAAATTTTTGTAATGCAAATTTTTGAACTTTTTCTTCATGGAAATCCGTTTCAGACCATACTAAAACGATTCCTGAAATTTAACACTTTTTTATATGTATATATTTATATATATATATATTATGTGTCACTCCAGACGATATCTGCCCGTGGGATCGAGATAAAAAATCCAAAAAAATTTTAAAATGTCAATAATATCAAAAGTAAGGCTGAGTTCGTTGGCCAGAATTTTTGGAGTACTCCAAGGGGTCAAATTTTGAACATTTAGTTTCAAAAATCGCTAAAAAACGTGTTTTTGGGGGTTTTTGGTGTGAAATACCATCCCAAACATAGGAACATATGGTATATTCGGAATCAGCATGGAATTTCCTATAAGAATCACACTCAAAATCGGTTAAAATTATTCTTTGAAAATTCGCTCACCAACTCATGCTGCATGAATGGAACTTTTTTTGTTAGTTGAATAATCACCTAGCTGTTGAAGTCGACATGTTTATTGTCTAAACGCGATTTATAAGAGCTTGAAACTAGGTTACGCTGGAGCTAATTATTACTGTTCAATCACAAATTCAACTCGACTGACTCCTCGCTACCTGGCCATGATACTTCACTATGTACCTACAACAAATATTCTGTAGTACCTGCCAACGTATTTTTACTGGTTACATGATTAGTGGTTACTTACCATTCAGTTGCATTCCCATTCATTTAATCTTAATTTAAAATATCTATGTACTTAATGCAAAGTTGTGTTCATACCTGACTTGTTACAGACTAAAAATAAAATAAAAAAATAGATGAAAGAAACTATGGAAGAAAATTCAAGTTCCTTCATCATTAATCAAGTACCTACCATGTTGACAGAATTTGACCAGATAATGTTAATTTAAAATATACGAAAGATAAATAATATAAGAAATGAAACCAAAACGCTATCTACAACTATGCCTTGTGGTTGTGGGACCGAGAGGTTTGCTGTTTTTGGTAGTGATTAGCGGTGTTAAACGGGTCATTAGTTTGAGTAATCAGGCTCTCATGACCGTTGGTTTTAGTATTTTTATCTTAGTTGATAGCTCTCTATAGCTGTGTAAACTACGGAATGTGTATACGATTTTCAACTGGTCCAGTTATGTTAGAATGAGGGAACGTTTCCTATATTTAGATAGGTTTATATAAGTATTTGTTGATTCAGTAGTATGTAAGTAGGTACATTTATGATTTATTTGAACATTTGGTTATATAGCGGAAAATTCCATAAGCGAGTTTCTTTAGTTGCTCTCAGCGTTAAAATGTGAATTTTTTCCCTTTTCGTATCGACTTGCCACTGTCTATGGATTTTGGATTTTTCTGCTAGAGGCATTCTTTTTGTTCTTGGAACGAAAATGTGTTTCCCCTTCGTAAAAATCAAGTCCCATTGAGATACCGAGGTTCGCTCCGTTGAGCCTCGCTAGCATTTCAACAAAAGCCTCTACCCTTTTGTCACCCAATGAGGGTAAAGCCAGGCAACCGCCCTCTGGGAGAGAACTACATAAATTATGCATGGAAACCTTGACCGAAAACCCGTTTTTCCGAAGGGATGACAAAAAAAAAAAAAAGAAAACGCCTAGTTACGGAGGAACGAGATATGCTGACCTGAGCTTCGGAGGGGACCCCCCTTTTTGGGAAACATAACGCCATAGCCTCCCTTCCATCTACAAAGGCTCCTTCTTCTTCAATCAATAAATTCCTTATTTTCTTCAAGGAGGTCTCCCTCGGAATTTCCACCCAGTGTTAGGGTCCTGGAACAATCGAAACTCCAACGCCCTCGGCGTAAAACCGAAGCTATTTTACTATTTTTACTCATATTGGTCCTGACTGGTCCCAACCTACCCCCTCGTATTATTTCTCTTCGAGACAACACGTGAGTTCCGTCGGAGGGCTCACCCCTCGTAACAGCGGGTATTTTTTTCCTGTTTGAAGAATTCATGAGAGGAGAGATGTGAAGGTGTAACGAGAAGGGTATTAGAGCTCTTGTGATCAAAGCAAGAGGTTTCGTTGTCTGAATACTGATGATTCCACAGGGTGGATTGGATGGAGGCGGCGGCACACAAAAACCGTCCGCTCCGAACGTGTGCTTTCCCCCAAATGGGAGTGAAGTTTCCAGTTTCCACCCGTTTGCTCTTCCTCTTCTCTTATCGACAATCTTACGCCTGTCCCGATCCTTTTACTTGCTCCAACACTATCACCATGGAATTTTGGGGTTTTCATGTAATAGGTACTTTGCTCTAGTTTGTTGTGTTTCAAAATTTGTTACACAACACTTCAAATACTAATTTTGATTTTCTTCATATAATAGGGATTATCGTGTATGAGAAAATCACATTTTTTCTGCCTTTG
>JAEMON010000004.1:32918775-32930574 GCA_030264115.1 Lygus lineolaris
CCGTCCACTACGGCGTCCACACCGTGGCACAAACTCTCTATTCAGTCACTTCTCGCCTTCCGGTTGACGTCAATATTGAAAATAGTGTTAATTAAAGAAAATAGGAAATTTCGGTTGATAAAAAAGTCAAAAATATGGAAATATGGAATATGGATTTGGTATATTCGGAATCAACGCAAAATTTCCTACGAGAATCGTCCACAAAATGGGTCAAAATGAGTCTTTGAAAAATCGTTCATCAACTCATACTGTTTGATTGGAACTTTTTTATTCCAGTTTAGGAGTTTGGGATCATGTTCTGATTGGTTCTTCCTGTCATTATCCGTATCGGGATTGAATATCAATCGTGTGTTCTCTGTAATATTACTGTCGCATCAGCTCGATCGGGTGCTACGGGTGGCTATATTCTGTTAATTACATAATTATGTTCATTGTTATCAGCATTTAAGGTAGGTATGTCTATTGAAATGCCGAAGGTCAAATCCCCGAGGAACAATAAATTACCTACTTCAGAAGTAAGTATTTTCGCAACGAGAGTAATTGGTAGGAAGGTAGGTAGGTTTACTAACAGAGATACACTATTCCAACATTTTTAATGGATAGGTGTACAGAGATACAATAACTAGACGTTAGTTCAGCTAAATAAACATTGTGAATGTATTCCTAATTACTACCAAAGTGATAATAATAATCAGCTGATTGGAATCCTGAGTTCAACAGTTATCTCATGGTTCATTCATAAATTTTCTAACGGATAAATGGTATATTCATCTTGGAAAATATTATTGAGATACCTACCGAATCTTTTTCCGAACCGTTTGCCCATTGCCTTTTCAGGGGTTTCAGAAGTAGAAGGCACCTTCTACCCAACCATGCTTGAAGTGAAGGGAAGCCAACTTTAGTAGGAGCAATTAACCTTCTCGAAGAAACAGCAAAAGAGTGGCATTTTGGAAGACAGGATTTCCTCTGGCTTCATGTTTCTCGACAACTTCTTCAATATCAGAAGTTCCAGCAGGGAGCTTGAGGTACCTACTCAATGGGATATTGAAACCAAACTTCTTTGCTCCTCGAGAAGCTTTCCTTTTAGAGCTGGTTTGCACCAAGCTTCAAAACACGTACCAACAATATCCTTCCCCCTGGCTCTAACTTGAGGCCCTTCATTCAGACCAGTTTGGAAACAGCAATGAAAGCAGCGCCAAGCGCTGATCGCCGTCGTTTCTGGGATCAAATGAATTAGTTTCAAACGTGTTTAACTTAGAAATTACCCAATAATTTATTATTATTCTATAGACAACTGTTACTAGCTACATTTCACGCGAAATGTAGAAATTGCAAGATGCACAGAATAAATAAAATAAAATAGAAAAGGAAAAAGGAATAAAGAAACTAGGTATGCTTCGTGCCACACTTATCTCAAGAAAAGAGCATACATTTATATTGAACGGGAAATCACAACAACGTTAACATTGCCAAGTTACCATGGAAAATTGTAAAAAAAAAAGTGGGGCCTAGTCGTGCATCTAAACTCTTTGCCTCTAGAGGACTCCAAGTGGTAGAAAATAGGGGATAATTTTCAAAACGAAAACTTTAAATAGGAAAGTATAGTTTTAGCGAATTTTCGAAAAAAATCCATTTCAGACCATTCTAAAACGATTCCTGAAATATAACACTTTTTCACTTTGTAAATTTTTGGAGTACTCCAAGGGGTCAAATTTTGAAAAACGTGTTTTTTGAGGTTTTTGGTGTGAATTACCATCCTAAACATAGGAACATATGTTATGGTATATTCGGAATCAGCGTGAAATTTCTTATAAGAATCACCCACAAAATCGGTTAAAATTATTCTTTGAAAATTCGCTCACCAACTCATGCTGCATGAATGGAACTTTTTCAATTAATTAAGTATTGTTATCAATTATTAGGATCGAATGAGACCATTTCACTCCTCATTAGAAATAATTGGACAGGGGTTTTATCTTAATTTTTGAAGTGTATCTCATGATGGTTTGGAAAAAACGTATAGCTCATATGAAACGGGCAAACCGATATTTACATACTTTACTGACATTGTCATACAGTTATGACGGAGGTGAAACCTTGGAACTTTTTAATGGCTTGCCGATCCATGCACGCTTGATCCACGTACACACGATCATTGCTGGGGTTTGACGAGAATATAAAATACTTTAATAACTAGTGAAGACTACGTTCTAATTGCATATTATGCACAGCCAATTTAGTAGCATGTAATTTCAAACCAACGGATAACTCTGTTCAACTGCTTAACGATGTAATTTATATCGTGATGTGATAAGGCTCAAAGACCGTCGGGGAATCGGTCAATGTCTGGTTTTAGTTTTTGAACGTCAGCAGACTAACCTCATGGTACCTATTTACGTAAAATAACCGATTTCTCCATTTTCGACAGCTCTAAACACGAATACGTCGGAGGAAATTCAAAGTTTCTACTCCTTCGGGTACCTCCTTTGTTGAACGTGTGTGTATTGTGTGAGTGCGATGCGTAAGTATGTGCACATTTTTGCAACTGCCATAACTCATGACTCATTTTTGTCCAACATTGTTCAAATTTTGTTGGTACTCGTAGTTAGGCTGGACGTCCAACGCGCCTCTTGGCGTAAATTCGCGTCCAGCCTTAGGGCTTAGGTCCTGGATAGTCCCATTTGAATTTCATCGCGATCGGATCAGCCGTACGCAGACTTGAAAATCGCCGAACCCCCATAACACAAGACCCAATGGTGCAAAATTACCCTAATTTCAGTGGTTGCTCGAGGTTAGGTCACAGTTGTTCTCATATGAATTTCGTCATCGGAACGGTCGAACCACATTAACGTTTGTTATGAAGCAAGAAAAATAGGAAAAATAAGTGAAAACATCTGGTCTAGAGTAATCCATGGATCACATGGCCTGGAATTGTAGTTGAAAGTGGACATTGAGTCGTGAGGTATGGCGGGTTCAGTTTCCACATGTTGGCGCATGCGCAGTCAATATGACTGATCCGAATGCGTTGAAATTCAAATGGGACCATCTGACAATTTTTCCCCGAATCACCATCAAAATTTGGGCGAATTTGGACCATTGTGTCGTGAGGTGTGGCGGTTCGACGGGTTTCACATGTTGGCGCATGCGCAGTCGATACGGATTATCCAAATACCACTTAATTCGTATGGGACCATAAAGGACCCCCATAAAGGACCCCCCTAGAACTGCAATAAAAATTTCACCGAATTTGGACCATTGGGTCGTGAGTTACGGCAGTTCGTCTATCTTCGCGTCTCCGCTTGCGCAGTCTCCACTACTGATCCGAATGCGATAAAATACATAATGGGACCATCTATCGCCTTACCCAAAACTATCATCAAAATTTCTCTGATTTTTGGCATCATTGGTTCATGTAGTAGGTAATGGCGGTTTGCAGGCACATACACACCACATGCTCAAGTATAACGGAGTTTCGAATTTCGATTTTTTTCCGTCAGATTCGTGTTCAGAATGGTCAAAAATTGGGAAATTGGTAGTTTTTTCGTAAATACATTGAAGTTTGACTCATCAAAACGAAAAGACCTTGGCCGACTTTCTGAAGGCCGAGCCTAAAAAATTTGGAGACAGCGCAGGACTCGAACCCAGGACCCTCTCACTACCCAGTCAAACACTAGCCAACCTTAAAACGCACGAACGAGTGACCATAATAGTTACTCATATTTGGTTGTTAGCTCGGGTTTAGTGAGTGACCTTATGAATTTTGTGGTTGGAATGGACTCCGAAACTTTCATTGTGGCGCCGAAAACGTGGACGTAGACGAAAACGTGGACGTAGGTAACTTTTTAGAGGAAAAAAACAACTTCGGATATATAGAACGAAATTTCTACTATACATGTCTAATCCGACATATCTTTAATCCGTTCAACCGCCATTACTCACGACCCAAATTTCTTAAATTGTGATTGTAGTTAGGTCTGCAGTATCCAATAATGAAATCTAACCATTCGTTTATGAATATTACCTTGTCACAATTAAAATAACATCCATGTGGAACACTTACGGCCGAGCCTAAAAATCAGTGATTTTACCTTGTCTAGCAGTTGTTAAAATGGCAATAGAACTGTAAATGAGCTTGGCCGAATAAGGGTCTATGTTACATTTTGACAAAAATGTGTCTGTGGTCAAACGACTCGTCAACAAGATCTCCTCTGTCGAGTTAGACCAAGGAAGTTGGAATTAAATTCCAACTTCCTTGAGTTATACCAATGAAAACTCCCAAAACCACAAGGGGGGTGATCGGTTCTATGGAACTTCAAGGTTACAAAACGCTAATTTTGTCAGACGTTGATTGGACTCTACCGACGTGAGCCAATAATGGATTATTGGGCATAGAGTTTACCTTACGCGTCTTACCTTATCTGCCGATATCTGGCGGGCCGCCATGTTGTTCCCTTCTGTCATCAGTGCGACAGTGCCTCGTATTTTGTTAGCTTTGATACTTTTTGATTTTTACTTTTCCAAAAATGAAGAAATTCAATGGAAAGTACATTTTGCGCCTCTCCAGAGATGATCTTTACCGTTACGTGGTGAAAATTGAATTGTAGGGATATCAAACACATTATAGATCCCAAGACAGGTAACCAGGGAAGATCTCATTGAATTTCTCGTCTTCTCGTCTTATTTCTTAGTCTTTCTCTTTCTAGTACCCCCTGTACCCCTTGATGGGTGTCAACAAACAAATCGGAACAATCATAGAGGCTTCTCAGGCGGGGGTTGCCAGGCTCGATTATCGCAGCAATCGATGTTAGCGTGAAATCACACAAATAGAACCCATTTTCAAGCTCATTTTCTGCCCCTGTTGGCCAATGGTGAAGAATTGACTGTTCAAAGATTCCTGGAAGAAACGCTTCTTCGCTCTGCTCTAAAATTTTTAAAAATGGTAAAATTTGTAAAATTAACGAATAGATCCTTATTTGGCCCATCGAGAGTAGATTCTACTCTTATCTAGATGATTCGGCCGAGCTCTGTAGAATCATTCAACCAATTAGAATCTCGATCAACCAAACCAATCGGAATGGAGTAAGCGTATGGGTAGGAATTTTCCACTTGTGACCGGTAATTCGGATGTAGCACTTCAAAACACTCTTCAGGCCAATTTTCAAATCAATTCAAGGAAAATCCCTCAAGTTTGACCACAAAACGGATGGAAAGAATGCTTGTGACGTAGTAAATTCTATTCGCTGAGGGTCCTCCCTTGACGGGCGCGGGATGGGATGACTTAGCAAGTTCTAAATACAAGACCCGTTTTCACGAAATCAGAAATCACGAATCAGAAATACCCCTCATGTTGCACTTTTTTTTGGAAGTGGAAGATAACCATGCGCAGCACCCATTCAAATAAACACCAGGGTGTCAGTATTAATTTAAAGCAGCAATCGGAAATGCTGAAATCGGATATATTATGACAGAACCCGCCCATACAGACAATACAGGGTGTCCCGGAAACAGCTCTGCAAGAGGCCGGGAACCGATTCTTTGAGTTATTTCTGATCGAAAGTCTCCCCCAGGAATTTTTGTCTAAACCCGTAGTTTTCGAGTTTTTTTTGCATTTTACGTTGTTCTGCTTAAATCACATCTTCTGGCTCAACACTAGCTGTAAAACCAGTTTTTATAATTTGAAGACAGAATTGGGGTACCGTTGGCTAGCTCGTTGAATATTTGCTATTTTGACATTTTTTTAAATAGGGGTTTGAAATACGGAAATTTCGCTTGAAAATCTACATTTCCCGGATCTCAGAAAACATGAAAAACTTCAATATGCTCTAGCTCAGCAGGACACACTCAAATCTCACTTGCCGTTGAGAGGAAAAACTTTTTCAGGATCTCGGTTTTCCAACGGTGTTGTTCGTTTCAATTTTAAAACAATAAGTAAGGGATAAAATTGCGTTTAAATGCAAAAAACGTGGGTTTTCCAAGGTAGTCGCGCAGAGTGTTGACGACCTGACTATGACTGGAGAAGTTCTAAGTATTTTTTTCCATGTACTTTTTCACGCTGAATCGAATGGTGATTGGTGAAACTCCCGATTCATTTTGACTGATACCTAAAAATTGAATTTTCGAGAAAAATAGTGCTTGTTTCGGACATATCAACACCTTCAACCAATTTTTTGCTAATCAACTTGGATATTGGGTATATCTGGGAAACAATATTTGAGAAAATTCATTAACCACTCGTATCTATCAAGAAATTGGTCGGTGGTGTTGATATGTCCAAAAAATGCACGTTTTCTGAGATTCGGGAAATGCCGATTTTCAAGCAGAAATTTCAGGAGTTCAAACCTCCTAAAAATTCGTCAAAATATAATACTCTGAAAGGAAATTTAACGAGCTTTTCAACGGTAACCATCAATTTTGTTTTTGAATGATAGAAATGGATGTTATAGCCAGTGTTATGTCAGAAGATGTGATTTACGTAAGAACACTTAGAATGCCAAAAAACAAGAAAAGTAAGGGTTTAAACGAAAATTAGTATAGGAGAGAGTTTCGATCAGAATAATCCGAAGAATCGACTGCCGGCCTATTGCAGAACTGTTTCCGGGACACCCTGTATGTAGGTACATAGCCATGTAATAATGACATGGTCATTCATGTGCCTAATCCATGGGCTGTTCCACATTATTTTGATTACTTTGCTAGATCTATTGATCGCAGAAAATTTTGTACCTTGAAAAACGCCGGGTTTTCCCTAATGATCGAGATGTTAAAATGAAATTTCAAGTTGGGCTTCATTGCCTGATTAGGTTGTACCTACTCTTCTTTAGAGTTGTTGGGAAAGAATGATTTTATTGTCCATTGCATCAACTTTATCGACGACTGTAGGCGACGCGATGTAACTAAACCCAGATTTGAAATATAGGTAAAACGAAGAATGGTCATTGCAGGAGAATTACGAACGTAAGACAATTGAAGCAATTAGTCTATAAAGACAATAATCCCGATCAATCCTAGCCAATAAAATCTAATTTCGTTCTACTTCAAGGTGCCCACCTTCATTTTTTAGTGACGTTGAACTCGTTCAATAAGTGTCGCTCGGATAATTTGCCCACTTCGGTCAGTTTTTGGTGCGTAAACTCATACCAATTTCCTGGACTTCTTTGGATGAAATCAATAGGAATTCATGAGGTCACAGAATGTTCAACTATTCGTGTTCACGGATTCACTTGACATCGCCAACGACATTGAATTATCGGGCCATAAAGGTGTTGATCGATTTAATTAGTCACACTGCATGTCAGTGATTAATTAATTATTGATCAACTGAACAAGAAAAGTTGATGGTATGTCTATAAATCATTTGAAATGAACTAAGCACCTAAGTACAACAACAACAAACTGTTTGGTTCATGATTTATTCATCACGATAATACATTTACCTACCTACCTACTTTACCGTAATAAATTGAAAACATGTGGCCGATTCACACATCTACAAACAGGGGTTCGAAAGAAAAATCAGTTTTGGAACGTTTTTTGGAAAACAAGATCATTTAAATCTCCCACGACAAAATATCATTAGGTCGAATGGGCTAATGGGGTCTAAATAGTTAAACAGTATAAAAAGGTGTGACGGAGAGCTGTCGACACTGTGAGTGCCAGACGGACCAACAGCGATGGGGCCAATACTAGCCCTGGTTTTCGTTCTGACAGCTGCCGCCGCTAGTTTCTACCCTCTCCCACAAAGGAACTACTTCGATGTATTCGGTAAGTTTGCAAATTCCGTGTTATTTTCAATACCTATTACAACATGTAAGTTCACTAGGGGTTCTTGAAATCAATGATTGGTGAAGTTCTGCAGAGACTCCTCTGCTTGTTTTTAGACTGTCGAATTCATTATGCTCATCTTTGGAACCTACAAAACAAAACAATATCGGCCCTTTACAGCAAAAGCCAAGAATGTGCAAAATCGCAATTTCAAGAAAAACAAAAATAAACTTATTAAAATTTTCAATGTTATAAAAATTTTCGTTTTAAATTTAAAAGCATTGTAATGTCCAACGAACAAGCATGACATATACAGAAAATTAATTTCACATTACTCCACAACCCTTCATTATTATCGGCGGTGCTTGATTTTCTTCCCCATAATCATTATTTGAATATGTGCCTTCAGCAAGTCTTTCTGTAAACTGCACCTTTAAATTGTCCCCCCCCCCCTCCCCCCAATTGTTGCCCAGATACAGCAATTCTGAAAAAAGTTTATGCACCCCAACACCTCATCTTAAAATCAAACGTAATTTTCCGCTTTATTGGGATTTTGATCAATAGAGATGAGAGTAAGTGTCATTTGCCTGAGTGCCAGCAGGGGTATGTGTGTTCGAATATCAAACGGGAGGTTAGATTTACTTTTGATAGGCTTCAATAAACTGGATTAAATCTACATTTTTTCTCATAATATCAAGTGTGTGTCTGTGGTTTCAATCACGACCAAACGGCTACACCGATTTCTATGTTTTGTAGTGTTTTTAATACAATAACAGTAGGTACCTACTTACTATAAATTCATCAAAATATACAATATTTATCTTATTGGATAACAAATTAATTTAAGATGGAGGGGAACTCAATAACAAGGCTAATATTTTTAATTATAACGGTCAACGGTATTAACCCTAGAAGGGTACTCCTACGTCGATTCGACCATTGTGTCCAATTTTATTTTCATGCAACGACCGCTAGGAGCTCAGCAGATGCTTGAGACCGTAGGACTGCCTCCCCCCAGTCATAGTGAACAGACATAATGGAATGTTTTAAATTATATTTTTTATATTCCATAAATCTTAAGGGTAAAGTCCAAAAAAGGAGCTACGAATGCTGTGGAAAAATGATTACGTACCTGAAGATTGTTACCCATAAGTATTCAACGAGTTGAAAATTTATAATTTCGTTTATTGAGAACCTTGTTGTATGAAATTGTCCTGTTTATAGAGATTGAAACAGCAATTTAAGACAATTTTTCAGAGGGTTTTGTCGAATCGACGTGTGGGTACCTCTAATAGGCTGTAGTAACTCCAGGGTACCCATCTAGGGTTAATCAATAGGGTCTTTGCAGATGGGTGACCTATAAAGAAAAATGACTTACTTTCGTGTAACAATTTGCAGCGATTCGGATCTGTTTTATGGCTCTCACATACAACTAATTTGTATCTAGGCAAATGTAATTTTGTTAGTTTCTATGTTCCAAAAAATCGTTTACACTCGTTAGAAAGCTCTCAATAATAAATTTATCTTAAAATCTCACGCTGCCAAAACACTTCCTTCTAAACCCGTTGATTAGTTGAGTCACTCTAGGAGTTAGGTAAGGGGCCAAAGGAGTGACCCCGAAATTTCCTCAAAAATACCCGAATCTTGGCTACCGGAGAGTTAAAGGAACTCTTACATCAACACACGTACACGTAAACTCTTACGTGCATTATCATTTCTTAGGACCAATAAGTTTTAAAAGCCGATAACCGCACTGTCTCTCTGTACCTTCATGCCAATTTGAATGTTCAAAAAGGACCCGGAGAATTCAAAATTAGGAAATTAAATGCAGCTGATCCCCCCTGATTTGATTGAACAACAAGAAGAATGCCACAAACCGCATCAACATCGGCCAAACATTGCCTGAGGAAAATTGGAAAGACGAATTAAATCAGTTTCTTGGCCTCTTAATAAATTACTAATGTACAATGTCAATAAATTAGTTGACTTTGGAAAGTTCCATGTGAAAAAATTGTCCTGTATAGGTTATGTTATATCATTTTTCATTTTCTCTCCTGTACTGTATTGGATTTTTTTCATCCATGCGTTCAAGATTCAAAAACATCGAGAAGCTCGTCCTATAATAATTATTCATCAAGTTTCTATCCGAAACACTCGTATGTGAAACGAATGTTATCTTTTTTTAAATATAAAAGTAAGAATGCGTTCGACCAATACCAACGAAACTTAATTTATTTACTGTGGAAGTTATTTTACATCTGTACAGGTTCTGTTCCGACAGATACAGGCTACGGAAGGGATAGATTCTATCAGAACTACTGGCTGAACCCAATGATTGGACTGAATCATCGTTACTGGAACGGGCCTGTTCCATTTAGTTATGAGTACCGAACGCAAAACTACATCGGTAACCGTCAGTTCAGCTTCCAGGAGCTCTTCGAAAGACCTATAATGATAGTGACCCCTTCGGCTGTGGTCCCGAACACATTCACAGTTTTCTATCTGCATGATGGACTCAGGTAAGTCCTAAACCATGTAAATTTTGCTACTTTGGAATCCTACATACTAGTACATTACGTATGCGGGTGATAAAATCATCCGCACAATTTCCAAGTACTCTCAAATTGGCTGGATAAAATATTTTTCATCACATTTTTAGAGACCATCACTTTGTTCTTGGTCGTCGGGGGACTTTTGCGACTTGTCTAAATTCAGTCAACCATCCCATGCAAAGGTGTTGAGAACCTCACTTATATCGAACCGATACCTGCAACGAAATTTTCTGTCGTGCTATCCCTTCTAAGGCAGAGTTCGAGCTTCCTTCTCCAAATATTTGTACTGTGAGTTATAAAGGAACGGATGAAACACGATCTACAACGTTCCACTGTTAAAGGAAATCGTTCTAGACCCTTGCGAACATTTTAATAGAACCGGAAGGGTATTTTCAGGGCCTTTACATCAAGGGATGAGCGATGTAGCTCAACTCAAGGGATGAAAAGATCAAAGAACCGACAAACCCTCGATCCTAGCACCATGTGAGCCAGGACGAAATCAATAACGATCCCTTTTTGATGGATTCTCCATTGATAAGCCACACGAACCCGTTGATTTCATTCTCTGTGAGCTACTTCGTGAAATAGTTGATGTAATATAATAATAAATTTTGTCATTTAGATCGCTGTACCGCTTCAACTCCTTCGGTTGGCTTCAACAGTACGTTCGTACTCCGGGGATGAAAGCTCTGGTGTTTTTCCCGCAATATATGTACAACGTCCGCTTCTTCGAAACACCAATTAGTGGAATTGTCACCCAGGATGATTGCCGGGTAAAGTACTCAACAGAAATACTCTTTCACCACTACAGAGCATGGTTGTGCAGTGACTGACACGCTCGAAAAACGACCCTTTCATTTAGCGTGATGACAAATATAAATTTGATTTAATCTTTTTCATTTTGCGTGATTGCATGGAAAATTATTTCTACGTTTTAGGACTGAGGAATATTATTCCACTTATCTCTGCGAGGATCGATATACCCTGGTCTTGTTTTACCTAGTTCCATCGCTTTCCATAACTCTATTTACCTACGTAATAATGTAAAATATTTTTCGTTTTAGAGACTAGATGATTAACACAGTTTATACCTTATCCTTATATATGAATAATAAGGTCCTCTTTATTTTGCAGATGAGTGACTTCTCAATTACGTTTGGCTCTAGTAACAACCTTCCCTACCTGTTCGTAGCTCCAGGTACAGTATTTGACCAAATGCACTTCGAAAATATAGCAAAGGTCTCGGATTTCAAGGTATATAATGACGTGATCGAAGTAATATCACCATTCTCTTGGCTACAACACACACTGAACAACTATGGCGAATTTTCTGGAGCTAACATGCAAACCAACAGTATGTCAGGAGTAAGTTCACTTGCTCATCAAACGGGAGGCGCTGTTGGAGCAGAGAATGGAGCAGTAGCAGCAGCAGGTGCTCATTCCTCTAGTTCAGCACAATCCCAGGCAGCAAGTACTGCAGGACACC
>JAEMON010000004.1:32931696-32948088 GCA_030264115.1 Lygus lineolaris
ATCCCAGGCAGCAAGTATTACAGGTCACCAAGGAGGCGTAATAACTGGAAACCAAGGAGGCAGTTATGCTGGAGCCAATGCAGGTAGTGTAGCTGGGGGATATGGAGGAGGTACTGGAGGATCCCAAACTGGAAGTATGGCTGCCGCTACGGCTGGAAGCTATGCTGGATCTCAGAAATTAATATCAACTAGAATAGATTCTGGAACTCAAGCCATAACTTCAGCTGAAAGCATAGCCAGATCATCAACAGGTGGTGTTACAAGCTCAGACTCTGTCAGTTATGTAGGTTCTGAGACGGGTAGTGTAGATAGTGCTGGTTCATTGACCAATGCCCACGCCTCAGCGGCGGCTGTAGCTGGATCACAATCTGAAACTATAGTTGGGAGCTCGTCGAGGAGTCTCGCAGGATCTCAGGCAAGTAGTGTTGCTGATTCAACTTTTCTGAATTTAGCCAGATCAAATGCTATGGTTTCAGCTGGTAGCATCGCTGGGTCTTCATCCAGTAGTGTATCAAAATCCAATGCGGTTAGCTATGCTGGTTCCGAGACGGGAAGTGTAGTTAGTGCTGGTTCATCGACCAATGCCCACGCCTCAGCGGCAGCTGGATCACAATCTGAAACTATAGTTGGGAGCTCATCGAGGAGTCTCGCAGGATCTCAGGCAAATAGTATTGCTGATTCAACTTCTCTGAATATAGCCAGATCAAATGCTATGGTTTCAGCTGGTAGCATTGCTGGGTCTTCATCCAGTAGTGTATCAAAATCCAATGCGGTTAGCTATGCTGGTTCTGAATCAGGGAATGTAGCAAATACTATTTCTTCAAGCAGCGCTCAGGTCTCAGCTGCAAGCACAGCTGGTTCACAATCTGGAACAATTGTTGGGAGCTCATCGAGGAGTCTCGCAGGATCTCAGGCAAGTAGTGTTGCTGATTCAACTTCTCTGAATTTAGCCAGATCAAATGCTATGGTTTCAGCTGGTAGCATCGCTGGGTCTTCATCCAGTAGTGTATCAAAATCCAATGCGGTTAGCTATGCTGGTTCTGAATCAAGGAATGTAGCAAATACTATTTCTTCAAGCAGTGCTCAGGCCTCAGCTGCAAGCGCAGCTGGTTCACAATCTGGAACAATTGTTGGGAGCTCATCACATAGTAGTACTGGATCACAATTGGAGACTATTGCCGGGAGCTCATCAAGAAGTGTTGTAGGGTCTCATGTAAGTAGTGTTGCTGGTTCATCAGCTTCGAGTTCAGCTGGGTCTTCTTCAGGTAGTGTTTCCAAAGTAAATTCCATTAGTTATGCAGGTGGCCACTCTGGCAGTGTATCAGGTACGCGTTCATTGAGTGGTACTGTAACAAAGTCGGATTCGATTAATATTGCTGGTGCTGAGGCTGAAAGTTTGAGTGGGTCTAATTCTGAGACTATTGCCACCGTCAAATCCTTAGGTGCTGCCAATGCTGAATCATTCGGCGCATCCCAAGCTACTAGCTCTTCAGCAGCCCGAGCAACAAGCAAAGCAATCTCAGAACTTTCTAGTTTGTCTAAATTATCCTCTTCTTCAATTTCATCAAGTTCTTCAGTCTCCAAGAGCAGTTCGACAAGCTTCTCCTCTGCTATTTCCAGTTCTGTAAGTGAATCATCAAAATCTGAAAGTAAAGCTGAGGCTTCCGCTACTGCATCAGCGTCAGCATTAAATTCATCGAGCAGTAGATAAAATGCGAATTTCTACCAAGTGGATAGAAACGTACACATCATGTAACTACCTCAAATACAATGGTTTGCCCCCGCACCAATAGTCCTACAACTAAAATTGGAGTCGTACAGTAATATATAAAGTCAAATATATTATATTTCAAGTGAATAAATTGTGTTCTTAATCCCCATTAACTGAGTAGGTAAACTCGATTATTCTAAATGATGATGACATTGGAGTCCCGAAAACCTCTTATCAGTTAACATCTAGAATTCGCTCCGGGAGGTTGGGGAGATTGGAATCCTCTTGTATAAATTTAATTCGGAAAGTAACGAACTCTAATGTAGACAATAAAATGTTCTTTCAAATAAGAAAACAGACTTTTTGTTTTTCTCTTTTCGTTCCATAGCTACGTACTTGATTATGTATCTACCAATACATAGTTATTGAAATGGGTGTTGATAATGTTTTCGCAGTTTCTTTAATTCTTTTTATCCACTCAAAATTAATTCGTAATCCATTACTAAGTATAAGTCCATGATTAACAGTAGTTAAATTATCTACAACTATAAAACATCTGATGGCACGGATCATCACCCTACAGTTTCCTCAACAGTTGAATACCCTCAACATAGACATAATTCTTTATGATGAAATATAAAGAAAGGTGTGAGATACAGGTGTACCTGTATAATTAATGAAACGTATAGATAGGTATAGTTTTAGTTTGAATTTACGTTACGAAAATTTTTCTTGGAGGCCGATTGCAAGGAGTGTAAAAACGTGATAATTTCCGAACGCAGGACCATCCTACTAGGTGTCCGCTGGCGAAGAAATTCATATGGGACCCTCCAGGGTCTAACCTGCTTAATCCCTCAAAATGTCACCAAAATTGGTCGAGTTCCGGAGTTATGCCTGTGGCGACGAATTTCATGTTTGCGCATGCGCAGTAGCTATTACTGATCCTATTGTGACGAAATTCATAGATTATCGTTTTGGAGTCAACCTCCAACTAACCTCCAAATTTGAGCGAAATAGGTCAATTAGGAATTGAGATACCGAGGTTTCAGGAAATTCACGTTTGCGCTTTGTGATCTTATGGCGATGAAATTTATAGGAGACGGTCACGGGGCTAACCCGCACAATCTCTGAAAATTTCACCAAATTTGGATCATAACTTCATATACCTAGTTTTGCCTGGGACAAGGAATTGACCACAAACAGACAGACACGGAACCAAAATTGTTCAGAAAGCTATGAAACGTGAAAAGCAAGTGGAAATTTTGGTTTTGGAGGACACATTTTTTTAATTTCTTACACGAATACATAGCTTTCTAGCTTCGGTAAAACTTCATATACCTAGTTATTTATATACCTACTTCCTAATTAAGTATTTTTTCAAACTGAAACTATTGGAATAACAAATTCCTGCCCCCTCGCCTCAAATTATCAAAATTGACCGAAAATATCCAACATCATGGGTAGGTAGCAGTTTTTGTCAATGTACAGAAAGAAGTATCTATTTATCATAATATACTTCTGGGTGAACCTACCCATAATAATACCTTCTGGGTGAACCTACCCAATCTCGAAGTTGATCACGAACGTCCTACAAGCTCACGCTGGATTAATAGAATGAAGTAGGTACCTATGTCAAAACACGCCTAGTTCTGTGGAGGCCTAAACATTACGCTATGTACAGAGCTTCTGTGCTACTAGCGCAACACAAACTCGCCGCAGGGCTAGCGGACCCTCAGCAGCGCTGTTATTGCAAACAACCCTACCCTATCCTGAACCTCGAAGGAAACATTATATGTCCCCAGGCACTCGTCCTTCAAAAAACCCTTCAATGGAGAATGGAAAGGAAAAACTCTTCCAAGCTAATATCAAACCAACCACAAGCCACCCAGCCTCACCCTCTTCCGTCTGAAACGTCACCATCTGAAAAACAAAAACAGAAACCCTTGTTTCCTCCCCTCGCCACTAAGGAGGCAAAATTGGAAAAACGGTGTTTTTTTAGTGCTTGTCTGCAAGAGGGCTTTCTTTTTCTAATTCAAAAGGGGCAAGGGGGTTTTCTTTGTCAAAACAAGGGAGAAACAAACCCCGAGGGCCCTCACAGCAATTTCCGCTGCAATCCTTTAATTTTTACGGTGTACTAACGAGAACCGTGCGTTGACCTGGGGGCCTAATAAAGGGAAGGATCAAAGCTTCTATCTCATCTGGAGAAGCTTCATCCTTGAGGAGAAACCTAGTTATTTTTTGTCTCCCTTGCCCTACACTCTAGGAACCGCTGTTTGAAGACAAATGAGATATTTTGGAGAACCGGGGAGCACACGAGAGCTCTTGTGGAAGAGATTTGAGAGAACAAACGGGCTTTCGTAAACTACGTAATTACTCAACTCTTTCAGGTTAATGTACAAGATGCGGAAATTGGATTTTTTTGCAATAACCATGTTAGGACGGAAATTATTGTGTCTCGTGGGGAAATGAGCATTACCTCTCAGGGTAGGAGTATTATATTATTTGGTCCTAAACCAATTTTCAATGAGATAATCCTGTATTGGGCAAGACAGTAAGTGGATACGGCTCATGAGAGCAGAATCTATTGCTGAGGGTTATATTGGATTACCTTACCCCGTGTTTGTTGCTTCCGAGTCTACCAAGGTAGCGGAAGCATTGTTTTCACTTTTGGGAGGTGAACAATTTTTTACCTCCAAAATCAAAATTTCAAATCGCTTTTTACGTTTCATACCTTCCTGAACAATTTTGGTTTCGTGTCGGTCTGTGTATCCGGGAATCCTTGCAACACGCTTAACTTCCACAATTTCCATCCGATTTTGATGAAATTTTCAGGGATTACGCCGGTTAGGCCCTAGATGGTCCCCTATGAAATTCATTACCAGCCGACCAACGGTAGCCTCTGCGCATGCCTAAACGTGAAATCCGAGGAAGCTATGTGCCACACTCAACTTGGCAGACGTTTTTATTCAGTGGTGTGAAAAAGACAGATTACCACTGCTCTTGTTTTTGGAAGGGTAATTACTTCAGTTCTACGCCAGATTTAAAACCGATGTAATTACCCTCCCAAAAACAAGATCAATATGGAGTTCTACGAACTAAAAAAGAACACACCCATCAAAATACAGATTATCACGTTGATAAGGTGTAGGTCTGTCGAATTAATCGGAATTAAATAGGTAATGAATCGGTCAATCGGTCAATCGGTCGGATTTTGAGATCGATAGGAAATGAGAAATATCTAAGCCATCAAAGTGGGTAGCAGGTTCCTGAGAATAATTCATAAAAATGATTAACGAGAAGTATCATAAATGACTGATTTGATTGTGACTCAAATTCCAAGGGTAGGAACTTGTTCTTCAGTCCCAAGGTATTTAGGTATTGTTCATCCGACCTTTTTGAAGTAGATATACCTAATAGTAAGAATTATTATTTTAATAGCTATTATTATTAAAAAAAAAAATATTTGTCTATCAACAATGTGTCTCTATCACTACTTACTTCAATAGACCTATTAGGACAAGATGTTTCGCATTCAAGATCGAATCGTTTTTCCCCTAGGGGCTTCTTTAGAATTTTTATCATTTTAACAATAGCACTTTGAAGAGACCGTTTGGGAAAAATCATCCTGCGAGCGGCCACCATGCACGACGACAAACTTGTCGCAGACTTACTCGCGTGCACTCCGGGACATCCCATCACTTTCCTACCGTTATAAAATAAATTAATTTCGATCACCTATGTTGCCTCGAAGAGAGGACAAGAAGTGCGATTCAGAAGGAGGTTCAAGGGCGGCTGGTCGGGTTAGACAAGATAGCCTGTATTCTAAACCACGTTTTTCAAGAACTGCAAGTCAAAATATAGAAATAGTTTGGACTGAGATATTGCTTTATCGAGACCTTTTATTGTTTTAGAACTCATAGTTCATCATGAATTTGATGGTCAGCAACATAAGTGAGAAAGAGCTGCATACAAAGTTGTTTCTAGAAAGCGTTTGAATTCACTTATTTAATTATTTATACTGTTGTAAGTCGGACAGTCAGGTACTAACACTACATAGGAAAAAAGTTAATTAAATATATATGTAGTAGGTACAAATAGCTTCTCAGAAATATAAATTTCCTTTTTCAAAATTAAACTAAGCTCTAGGCTGGAATAGGCTGGGCTGCCTCCAGGCCACCACAGCACAATTCTACTAATGCGTGGACTCCTGGAAAATGCCGTAAGTAGGTATACATTGAGGGTCAGCAACATTAGTTGGGGAAAGCAGCATACAAAGCTGTTTCCTAAATAGCTTTTCAATTCACTTATTTAATTTTACTGTTATCTGTCGAACAGTTAGGTACTAACTCAATGTATACACTTGTGTTGCTGATTTGCTTCCTATGGGGTTGTTCTGTTTCAAAGTAACCATCCTCTTGCCTACAAGGTAGACAAATTTCTCTGGTAGAAATTACTTGATTATTTGGTTGCCTGTCGCTTGCCCACCAGTGACCCACCAAAGCCGCCACTGATGTTGTTGCAGGCAAAATTATATTGCTTCCGAGTCTGCAAAGCAGCGGAAGCTTTATTTTCTCTTTCGAAATGAAAAACATTATTTTGCTCCAGAATGAGAATTTCCACTCGCATATTGCCTTTCAGAGCCTCCAGAACAAATTTGGTCTCGTCTCTGTCTGTCCACATTCCCTTGCCACAGCCATAACTTCCACAATTTTGATCCGATTTCATCCAATTTTCAATTTTCAGGGATTGTGCGGGTTAGTCCCATGGGTTAGGCCCCCTATGAATTTCATCGCTATCGGGCAATTATTAGCGTGTACGCATGCGCAAACGTGAATTTCTTGAAACCCCGGTACTCAGTTCCTAATTGACCCATTTCGCTCAATTTTGGAAGGAAGTTGGGGGCTGACTTTAAGACAATCACCTATTAATTTTGTAACGGTTGGATCAGTAATATCTACTGCGCAAGCGCAAACTTGGAGAAACACCGTTTTTCCATGAATTTTTATTAATTTTAGCCGTTGCGTGAGGTTAAATGGCGGGTTTAAATACTTATTTTTTGCCCCTGTGCTTTGTATTGTACAAAACTAAAGATTTTTGAATTTTTGGTTGCCCTACATTATTCTATTGTCATGAGCATGGCGAACCGGTCATTTCTAGTTTTCTGCAAATTTAATGGTGACACACTGTGAAGGCCACGAGGAAGCTCCTGTACCATATCCTTGACAGTTTATTTCCCATTTCAATTGACTAGCGCAACAATAAATTGACAGTTGGCACTCACAAATGGAGGGCAACGACAACAATGATAATGTATGCCTTATGCTTATACATGTATTACCTACATATGTATACCTACAGCATTCTCCAGGAGACCACTCATTAGTAGAATCGTGCTGTGGTGGGACCTGTGGTAGCCTGGAGGCAGCCCAGCCTATTCCAGCCACGTAATTACTCTACGAAGGAAATTATTTCAGAACCCGTCCGTTCCCTTCGGGACTCAGCATGAATAGTTACTCGCGAAATTAGATCCATTTGGAAATGGAGCTCTGAACCTTCCAAATAATACCTTCTGTGGTTCTGTGTTCCAGATAACACTTTTCTCCTATTCTCCACTGTGTTATTGGACTTTCACATCTTTCTTCATTGATCGACCAAAGTTTGTTAAAGTCTAGGAACTACATTCTATTTGTTGACAGGGAATTTTCAATGAGCGGCAATCGTTTTTAAAATAAACTTACTTACATACCGCTTCGTGACTCGATGGACAACATCAACGGCTAACCTAATCATTTTTAGTATCGTGGCTCTAACTCCAAATTGCCGGATTTTGAGTTCATCCAGTATGCCAACGTCCTCTGCTATTTAAAGTGGTAATGAATTGGTTCAGGTTAAGTTCAGAGGAGACAGCAAATGATTTCCAATTATGAGACTCCTATAGAAACAATAAATCCCTCTACCCAATGGAAATACATAGAAGATTGATAATCGATCTTATTGATTGATTGATAGCCAATCGATGGTAGAAAAGCTCTCTACTCAAGAGGGTGCTACTCTACTATTGCCATGAGAGGGTGACGAGATCGGATCGTCAACGTTTTGAGACGCTCAAGATCCCCTGATAGGCCAGTGGATCACAATTGACATTATTTCGTATATTTTCCGCTGATCTGAAGTCCTCTCAGTTTCATTCAACTGTCCCCTGCGAGTTATGTCCCAAATTGCATCACCCTTGCAGGAGAGAAGTTGACGTTAACTGTGACCCAGCTGATCTCATTCCCTCTCAACCTCATTCAAATTGTCACCAGAACAATATGAACAGGAAGGGATGCACAGGATACGGATGAACAGGATACGTTAGCTTTAACTTAACTCTCACGCAGTTGACTAACATCATCTCAACTTCTTGAAAATTTCCACCTTTTGTAAGTGGGTAGTTATAAATTGACACTAACCATGGAAGAAATCTCCTTCTTTCATGATAGTATTAACAAACAACCCCACCGTAATCAGTCCAAACAAAGTTTGATCGTTCCTTATTCATTCACTATAACAATGTAAACATAGTGATTGTAACCTACAACATTGTGTTTGACAATCAACGGATGCTATTATAAGATATTTTCAATACGGCATTTTAATATAATAATATGAAATTCAATATAAAATAAGAACACATAAAGCGTTTCAGTATCGTTGGGATCGCCTCTAAAAGTTCTTGTCGCAGGGTTCCATCACACCCCAATCAGACATGAAAAGTGGTCAGACTTATAATATAATTCCGTAAGGGAGTTTTTTGTGTTCGCATCAGGGGTACATGACAACTGGTCACCGTTACAACTGGTCTACTAGGCCCGAGTAGACCAGTTGCAAACTGGAGGCACAAAACTGGTCTACAGCTTTGCAAGTGGCCTACATTGCAACTGGTCGACAGTAGACCAGTTGCAACCGCACTTCATTTGCAAATGATCTAGGTACTGGTTGAAGCTCTTGCAACTGGTATGCATTGAAACTGGTCTAATGTCCGATAATGTACCTGCGGAACCAAGGATACCGGTAAAATCCAAAGGGTCTATATTGTTAAAGGATGGCAATGTAGGTGATGAAGGTGGGCATATGGTGCGAACTACATAGAAACCGTCAACAGTGGCGGTTTGACACTGGTCTGCCCGCATAATTCAACATGGCTTTCCGTAGTCCTTGACAGCTCAATGTAATTTCACGAGTTGCCCTTGAAATGCAGGGATAACAGGTAGACGTACCCCATCGCGAGTTGTAGACCAGTTGCAACGTAGATGTGCAGTAGACCAGTTGCGAGTTTGAAAGTAGCCTACTGGAGGAGTAGACGAGTTGCAGCGGAGACCAGTTGCCAAGTCCCCACTAACACACTTATGGACCCTGTAATTATATTCATCTAATAAATAAAATAAAACTAATAAGCGCACTGCCGAGAAAGGGTATATTAGGGTGTCAAGTGACGTCACATAGAAGGGCGTGAAGACAATGCTCCCATTGTGATCAGCATCGCGCTTTTACTTTCAAACCCCAGTAGAGGGGCCAACTCTACAGGCCATCTCGGAAACCTCTCCCGCAAATTGAATTGTTGGGTCAAGCACTCTCGGTGATAACACAACCCTTCAGAGCGGCTATAACTTGACGGCGATACCCAATCTCAGGCTGAGATGGTATTTTTTTGTGGGTTGGTTTTGTTGGAGTCAGGAAGGGGGCTCACTCAAGCGGCGGTTGGCGCAGTGGAAGGGTGGGAGGCCTCTTTTACATTGGTTCCTAATATCTCAGCTAGAAGTGTACCTTGTCTTCTGCACCCATTGGACCACATTTCACCCACTCCAAGGTGTACACATTATTTCATAACGAACCCATGGTACGTCCGATTCTACATTATTTCATATTCAATAATGTGACTTCAAAGAACGTAGCGTTGAATTTTCAAGGAATACGAATATTTTGGACTACATATACGGATATTACGGAACTACAAAAATACGGACATGATGTAATCAAGTCAGTAAGGAACGCATTTCACACATGGAAGTCCAACTAGTTGTTTTGAGTGGTGTAGGTAAGTACTTCATTGTCTGATTGAACCCATGTTATTTCAAGTTTGGGTTTTGAGTTTGAATCATAGTAATGGTGATGAGCTAGCCATATTAGTGCAATGGCTAATTTGGGTTGACATGATTTGTGCAATGTAGAATAACGAATTTACAACAACTGATGATGCTTTCGAAGAAAGCGAAATATATTTTGTGGTAATCAAACAAATTTACTTGTGGAACTGAAGTCCCTCATCTGTAAACAATAATGGATTCCTACATACTCACAGCTTCCATAATTGAAACACTTCGGGGTCAAAAATCGCTTGAAAAAAATTTGAAGTTTTAAACTTAAAAAAGAATTTCGTGGTTTTTGGTTGGAAACTACAGCCTTAAACGCAGCAACATGCGGTATAGTTCGAAATCAGCGCAAAATTTGAATGATAATAATCAACCGAATATTAAAAAAATCAATAGTTCATAAACGTTAATAATAGGTGAAAATTATTCTTCAAAAACTAGTTTCGAAAACTCATGCCGCAGTACTGGAACTTTCACCCCCGTGATCTTGATTGAAATTCTTCTTCCTTATTTAAAATTTTTTCTGAATCTCTATAATTTTTTGCAAGGATCTCAGATACGACAACAATGGCGCAAATTTTCGTAATTGATATCAACTTTTTTTCAGATGAGAACCCTTTTGGTTTATTATTTTCAATAATGAACCTTTGGAATCGAGCACGAAAAAAAAAATTTTAACCCCCCTCAAAATCTGAGGTTTTACGTTTCAAGATACATAGAATCCAAAAATCGAATAAAAAAAAAATCCGTCCGCCCGAGATAACACTTTTCTCCTATTTTCCACTGTGTTATTGGACTTTCACATCTTTCTTCATTGATCCGTTCAAATATCAGCTGTTCAAATGCAACTTTCTTTCGATTCCACCGAACCAATTTGTTGTTTACTTTCAGAAGCTTCCTTAGTTACTGAATTTCATTAAGAATGAATGATACAACTCTCCGATAATAACAATTACTTGAAGGTACCTACTCATTGTCTCCAAGGATGATTGTGAACCTCGCGGTAGGTGGGTATTTTATGTCAATAGGATCTTTGTAGATGGGCGATCTATACAGAAAATAATAAACCGTTGTGTAATAATTTGCAGCGTTTTTTATTTCAGATTCGGATTCTACGTAAAATTTCATGAACATTCGATCCTTCACTATTCCACTAAAATCGAGTCAAATCAAGAAGCGGATAGTACCACGTGAATCAACAACTCGTGGGGCTTGTATATTTGGCTCGGGAAGCAATATGGGATAATTCCCAATTCTTTGCTAGAAATAGGTAGGTATTCCTATTCCTGTATGTAGGTAAATTCATCATAATTACAATAGGTAACAAACCTTTCTAACATCAGATCCGAGGCTTCAACTTACTTTCATCACCCGAAAAATGGCTATTTTTGTGGGTTTTACCGCTAATTTCGGCCCTCAGAATATGTTTTCGGAGATGAGGGGAATTGTAACTTGTTTTTACTCGATAGAAGAGTAAGTCCTGGAGAATAGTTTAAAAAAAAAGTTTTAAAAACGATGTTTTTTCACTTGTTTTGCTTAGTACCTCCCCCTGATAATTTACTTGGTGGGCTGAAATTCTTGATGCCTCATCCTCATACTTGTAGAAACCAATCCTCGAAATTGGAATTTTTGCTTCCTCACTACCGAAGGTAGGAAGCTATGTATTCGTGCAAGAAACGAAAAAAATTTTTGTCCTCCAAAATCAAAATTTCCACTTGCTTTTTATGTTTCAGAGCTTTCTGAACAATTTTGGTTCCGTGTCTGTCTGTCTGTCTGTCGGTCTGTGGTCAATTCCTTGTCTCAGGCAAAACTATATGAAGATGTGGTCCGAATTTGATGAAATTTTCAGGGATTGTGCGGGTTAGTCCCGTGACGGTCCCCTATCAATATAATCGCCATCGGACCACTAGTGGCGTGAGCGCATGCGCAAACGCGAATTCCCTGAAACCCCTGTATCTCAGTTCCTAATTGACCTATTTCGCTCAAATTTGCAGGGTACTTCTGTACTGACTCCTAGACTATAACGTATGAATTTCGTCACGATTGGTTCAGTAATAGCTACTGCGCAAGCGCAAACTTGAAATTTGTTGCCTTAGGCGTATCTCCGGAACTACTCGACCAATTTCGGTGAAATTTTCAGGGATTACTCGAGTAAGACCCTAGAGAGTCCCTCTACCCTCCTCCCCTTCGGAGGGTAGTTTCGGGCTGACTCCAAGACAATTCCCTATGAATGTCGCCACAATGGGATAAGTGATGGCTACTGCGCATGGGCAAACTTGAAATTTGTTGTCATAGGCATGCTCCTAACTCTTAAAGTATTCTAACAATTTCGTTCAAATGTTCACTAACTGATTCTATACGTCCGTGTTACAAAAGTGAGGAAGCTTTACTGCCCACCCAACTTGGCAGACTTTTTTTATCATTCTCGTAGGAGCTGCTATCGTGCCCATACACATACGTACCCTGACTGATATCAATACACTCGTATACTGGAGAAAGTTGATCATATCTCGATTACATCCATTCCAAGGTGTTTCAGAAATTGGGTTTTCTGCTGATTGCAATACTTTCCTTTAACCTTTCTGGTGGGCTGAGAAAAGTAAAAATTACACAGATCATTATGTATTTATTACAATATACATCTATTTGCCGCTGTTGCGGAGTTGTATCCTAATGAAAAGAAGGACTACTGGCACAAAGTGAGACAGGAGTGGCAAGGCTGATCGTGTATGCAAAACCCGCAACTCACAACGGTCTTGAAGGATAGGTAAACTTGTGCGCCGTCTCTTCACTCACGAGATTTCCGTTAACAAAAAATAAATTAGTACCTACCGACTCACTTAATTTCCAGACTTATTTTTGACATTTTATGTCTTTACTTTGGTACATAAACGAAATAGCGTTAAGAAAAAGCGATACAGTTGAGTTTTCTGTTGATTTCCGCTTACAACCGAGTCGTTGCTAGGGAAATGGTACTTCGTCGTTTTTCATCCCACAAAATTCGTTGACCATTCGTTCGAAAGCTCTCGATTTATCCAACCATATTATTTGGGTATTCACGGTCGTGCCGTTATCGACGTGTCAACGAGTTAAATGTGCTAAACTTTTTGAACGTGGAGAAAATCGGTCGCAAAGATGTTATCAAAGTGCGTTATCAGCTGTTAAGTTAACTGAGTCCGAGGTGTGGTAAACGTCGACAGCAACTATGTTATCTGTGTTATCTCAGTTTTCTGACGAAGATTCAAAATGGTGGTATACAAACGAGTTTGAAGTTCTTCTTATTTAAAGAAAGTGTTGGAAAATAGAATAAGTTCGGTTAAGGTTGAATTAATGTTTTAGGTAAAAAGTACCACACCGTTCGAACAAACATAGAAAAGTAAGTTTTATTCATGATATGCAATCGCTATGTGTCAAAAACACGTGTTTCAAATCATCGGTTAAGTGACCCGTTGGAGTGGCCGCAACATCCTCCGGCCATACGAAGGAGGCGCCAGGTCCGGTGGAGTATCTTGATGGTTTGTGCAGTGCACTTCGTGGTTCAGGATTGTGTGGTTGTTATCTTCTTGCTGGTGCAGGTTTGATAGGTATTCCTTTTTGCACCTCTCTTGAAGGCTCTCCCGCTTCTTCTGCAGCCTGCGAAATCGTGGTCGCCATTTCGACTCATAATCATGCCAAAATCTTCCGCGGAGCGAGGCTTGCAAGGCACAGAAGGTATTTTATGCTGTGACCGGGCCTCCACGGCAGTTCAACCTCGTGCCTCCCTTCCTCGTTAGAAATGGGGTGGTTCAATGAAGATCTATAGGCAGTTCCTGTCGTTTCGAGATTTGATAGATCATTTTCTCCTAGATACTCCCCTAGTACAGTCCAGCCCAGCAGCGTTTCTTACAAAATAAGCCCATCTTGAGATTTTTCCAGCTTTCCTGTTAAAATGTGGCCAATGACGTCCGAGCCTAGCGCAACGTCAATCTCTGGGGAGTCGAACCCTATGTCACTCAGCTCGATATTCTTTGCACTCAAAGAGCTGATTAGCCTTGCAGCCATAGACTGGGAAATCCGCGGTACTATGGAACAAATTCCATCTTGATCTAACAATTTATGCTTCATAGTGAATTTACCACCAACATCGGATATTGGTACGTCAAAAAGTGCGTGCTGAACTTTCTTGGACGGGACATCACCAAACACGATATGAGTCAATGTTTCATGCCCAATCCGCTTTAACTTCATTTCCTTTACTAACTTAGACAGTATGTATGAGCGCTGAGATCCACAATCGATTAGAACCCTCGCCTTTCTCGAAAAACTTGGCCCATGAATTTTAACTACTAGCGTTTGGAGCAGAACTTTATCTGATGTATTGCTATAGTTAGCTGCGGGACTATTGCTAGAGTACTTCTTAGCACCCCTGTTTCTATTAATGACTTCAATATCTGTGCACATGATGGGGTAATGCTTTCGAGTACACACTACACATCTAACAATTGCGCGACATTTCACGGCTCTGTGATTTTATTTGAGACAGATATAGCACGCATTTCTTTTGTTAACTAATTCGCGCCTTTCATCCATCGTCATCCTCTGTGCTTTTGTGCAATCGCGACTTTCGTGTCCTCGCTTACAAAATATGCATGATGGGGCTTTAGACCTTCTTAAGCTTTCTTCAACTGATACTAACGTAGCTACTGTTGGAACACACTCACTTTTATCTGGCTGCTTACTAAGATTCGCTTTCTTTCCCCGAGTAAATCCATATGCGAGCTGAATCCGCTCCTCGTTCTCCACTTCCGCCTTTATGAAGCTCATCAGCGCCTCCAAGTCAGTAGTCTGCTGCTCTTCATGGTTCTCCTGCTCCCTTGAAGACCTACGCCGACCCCACGCCTTTAAGACCTCCACCGAAAGGCAAGATTCCACCATTGGATACAGCATAACCACGTACCTGTCCGAAGTAGAACGAGGAGCGGATTCAGCTCGCTTAATATGGATTTATTCTGGGAAAGGAGGTGAATCGTAGTAAGCAGCCAGATAAAAGTGAGTGTGTTCCAACAAAAGCTACGTTAATATCAGTTGAAGAATGCTCCAAAGCCTAAAGAAGGTCTAAAGCCCCACCATGCATATTTTGTAAGCGAGGACACGAAAGTCGCGATTGCATAAAAGCACAGAGGATGACGATGGATGAAAGGCGCGAATTAGTTAACAAAAGAAACGCGTGCTATATCTGCTTTTCAGTACAACCAATCGTTGCTAGGGGAAAATAACTTCTTTTTTGTTGTTACCTATGTTTGATTACATTCTTTCTGTTTGATTATATTTTGACAACATATACAAATTATATGTTATATTTAATATTTGACGATTGTTATGTACAAATTTGTAAGCCAACAATAAAAAACTTTTCCGGCTATCTAAACTATTTTGTCTATTTTTAATCTTAACCTTTTAGCATGGAACATGCTTTAGCCACGACCTTACAGCCCGAAAATGTAACACAAATTAGGGACACCAAAGTAGCAAAAATGGTCACACGGGATGCGACACCGAAGTAGCGCATGTTCTCCTGATGCTTTTCACGCACAACCAATCGTTGTTAGGGGAAAATAATATATAATGGCAGTATTGAGTAATGGTAAAACCGTGACCTTAGCAGATAGTAGATGGTTGATACTGTATTATTCTACCTTTATGCGGTTAATTACTAATTTATAATTAGGTAGTACGATAATGACATCGAGATCACAGTAACGGAACTGAACTTTATTCAACACGATCAACTGATCACAAACAAGGGAGTTGTACAATGAAGTGAGGTAGTTGCCTTGGAGGCGCACCACCTACGAAATAGTTAGTAACCTATTAAACAGATACGTACAGAAAATAATAAACCATTGTATAATCTTTTGCATACGGTTTACAAAATCGTGGTGTAAGCGTGTAAGGTAATGATTTGAGGATTTTAACACTGTTGGACATACATGAACAGTGACGGTCTTCCTCGAGCTGATGTGCTGGAGGGTTCCTCCTTACAATTTAAAATAATGGCCTTTCTTAACCCTCCAGCACTAAGGTCGGGTCATAGTGACCCGAGTGTCTACTCAACCCCCTGTTATTTGTAGTTTGAATTTCATTTTTTCTAACCACTCCCCCTTATCTTCGTGCACACCTAGACCCTCATTTCAGGATGGCCCTGGCCGCCGTAACGTGAATCCCTGCGCGAAAAACCCAATTCTGACCCGACCTCAGTGTTCGTGTAACAGTACATAGTAACTGCCAAAACAGATGATCGATCGAAATGTAATGGTTCTTCCTCAGACTGAGGAAGAAGCACCACCGAAAAAGAGTAGAAGGTGCCATCTCTGCCTGAGCACCAACGAAAATAATTTTTTTCAATTCTGTAGCCAGTGCAAACAGACCATGTGCAAATCGCACACTCATCTGCTGTGCACAGACTGCGAAGAATCTGCCTAAGAACTTTCCCCCCATTTACCGTGCTTTGGATCAGTGCCTTCTTGGGTCAACATTTTAAACTTTTTCATGAAAAACATTAGAATTTTA
>JAEMON010000004.1:32976083-32990383 GCA_030264115.1 Lygus lineolaris
AAAATAATAAACCGTTGTGTAATGATTTGCAGCGTTTTTGAGTTGTGCCCTCATTCCACGACGGGTGGAATGAGGGGGGTTCTTTACTGAATGTTCTCGAAACTTATCAAAAGTAACTTACCTCAGTAGGTACCTACGAGTATGTTCTTCGGGCCAGTGAGAGTCCTTTAACTCCCCAGTAGCAAGACTCAACGCTGAGGGCCAAGTAGTTAGATTGACTACATCGGAATAGAATCAAATCTTGTATCACTGATTCCCTGGGGATGTCTACTCTTTCACAGATCCACTGATTAAATACTCTTTCACTGACTGTTCCGTCTACTCCTTTCACTGATTCACTGTAGATTATAGGTATTCATCGGGCTGCCAAGTCCCGCCAAGAGTAAGGAATGTACTAGTTCAGTCCTATCCTTCCCAGTCTTTGGTTCTTATTGGAAGGATCCCAAGTTTATATCAGATGAAGATCCCCATCTACTCCTCCCCTCAACATTTCTGGGCCCGCCAGGATCTCACCCATTTAGTTGCCAATTAACGTTATAATTGTGGTGACTTGATACGAAATGGGAAGGGAACCCTGCAAGTTTAGGGACACGCCCTTCTGAACCTTCTGTCTTCGCTGTCTTTCCCTGATAGTCCAGCTGACAAGCTTATTGGCTCGGGTGTGGTTTTCGAAACCAGATGGCATTCCAATTCAACCCTCAGCTGTCGAGTCCACTTTCGGTAAATCCCTAAACCCCTATTCAACCCCTCCTCAATTCTTCTTCCCTTCGAGAACTCCTTTTGGAATAAACCAAATATCTACCTGGTTATGAACATAAAATAAATTAAGTGTAGTCCAGTATTTGACGGCCTGTGATGGGACGGTTATGGGGTATTCACGGCCTGGGGAATGGAACGGTTATGGGGTATTTACCTCTGCAACCAGATTTTCTACTGCATTTCTACTCCTTTTTACTTTTGTGGAACTATGGCAAAGTTTCTGGTCAGGTCTTAGTCCTTGGGGAACACTCTGTTCTTTCACCTAGAATCAAACGTACATCACGACCAAAACCAAGATAAATAGGGTAAGAGGTTCCTATTAAGGCTATAATCTAGCTATACCTACAACATACCTTCAATGAATCATTGAACTTTACTCACGTGAAGCCTGTCTATACTATGGGGAACAACACCCACAGGCGAATCTGATTTAGCCAACTTGACTATTGGTTTGACCTGTGCTCGTCTTTTAACCGTTCAAACCACACTCGACAAAGTTTCACATTCCGAAAGGGGTGGTTAAATGATAAGTTGGAATGATGCGTAGGCTGTTGGGGCAGGAATGTGGGATCTGATTCGTTTAGTTTCCTCGTTGAAACTTGTCGTCTGAGGTTATAATCTGTCAGATGTGCGGTCGTGTTGACTGAACCGTTCACCGCGCGGTTGATTGAGTGCGTGCTTCAACGGTTGGCCCTTTATAACGATGCCCTGTTACGCTGCTTTCAGTTCTCTCTCCCAGAACCGATGATTAAAACGGCGTTTTGACGTTGAAGTGAATAAACCGCGCCCTTGAATTAATCTCTCTACACGTATCGCTCCTTTTTAGATGTCCTCGTGAAATAGAACCGAATTCCCACGAACTGGAGGTCGATGTATCCTTTAGTTCGTCGGTTATTGTATTGGGGGGCGTGAGTTGGTTTCCTCTCCGTTTGTATGATACCTGATTGAAGATCTTTGAGCTGTGCAATTAGAAGTAGACGGAGTCCATCTTCATTTTTGAAATCGTGTTCTATCTTATTTGGACTAACACAAGATGGAATAAGTTATTGCTATTCATTTAGAGACTATAGTAGGAACCTGTCTACTTTGTGGATTAGGTAACCTACCAAATTTTAGTGGAGGACAAGCGTTTGCAAGCTATGTCTAACTTGCTCGAAAATGTTACAGTATTATGTTGAAGTCTATGTCAAGTGGTACTTAAATATTGGAATTTTTTTTCGGATCATGCCATGAATGCAAAAAGATGGGTGGATTGCAATTTACCTACGTATGAGTCTGCAATGTATTATACTGTGTTTATAATAGGGTCAATAACACCTCTAATATAAAAACCTTCAAGGATATTGTACTATTTGCTTTTGAATTTTTAGAATAATATATTATAAAGCGTTTTAGGGTTCAAAAGTCATGCTACTCTACAACTTAATTCAAATTGAAGTCAAATTAAACCTACACGCTACCCGACAAGCCTAACAGTTCGGAAGAACTTTCTCTGCTTCTCCTGGCCCGGAGTCTTCCTTAACCGTGAAACATTAATGAGAGGTTCTAGTAACAACATCATTGTATAAGGTTGCTTGTAGAAGCAACAAAGTGATTAGTCCGTTCAGAGGGGGACTTCAAAATCGAACCCTCCTCCCTCACTGCTATGAAAACTACTTACGAATGCCATGTTGTCTTCTCCCAGACCTTCATCACAAGTCAATTACAATCACTCGGAACGGAGCGGAGGAAACGTTGGACAAATATTGGTGCAGTTGTTCCAAAACCGACTGCTTTGCTCCCTAACACCCTCCCCTCACTACCGCTCCATCACGAGCTACCTTATTCACCCTACCTAGTAAGCTTCACTCGACGCACCGGGGCCTTCTCCCTTATTCTGGCCTGTATAGCAATGACTCTGCTTTATCACCTGGTCAGATCTTATTCAGATGAAACTTGATAGATAAATGCTCCCATCGACATATCACGATGTCAGGACGTACCAGGATGGCGTTAACGTAGTGGATTATGAACAAAACTGAATCACAGCAGAAGTAACTGCTTCATACCTTCATGATTTTCGTTGTTTTTCAATATTGGGTACAAACTACTATACCTGCCTACCTACCATGTTTGAATGAGAGTCAATATCACTGATACTTCGTTGGGCAAAGTAGTAGGAGTACGAGCGGTGCGAGCAATCCAAAATATTAGCCGGTTTCGACGACACTGTTGATTCGGACTCTTAGTCCGCGAAATTATTTTCCGACTTCTTTGACCCAACGCATTTTACCCTGTTCCATAATATCCCTACCTCCTATCATATTGATTAGATCACCTTCGTGCCTGCCCTGCTCATGATAAACCGTCAATATTCTGGTCCAAATTTATGCTTCAGTAGATAATATTGTAGGTATGATAAATACTATAAAGGTAACATGAGAGTATGTATGATATGAGCCACAGCGAAATTCAATATTTGTTATTAATGATATTTATATTTTTTAATTTTCACTTTCGTGTTTCCATAATTTGTTTTGGATTAGTCATGGGTGTTAGAAGGAAGGGAATGGTGTGGCTCCGACTCCAGTGGCCTTGTGTCCGAACTCGAGCTGCTGCCAGCGTGGCGTCTTTGGTGGTGTCCGCGAATCCGTACAAGCATAACTTCGACAATAATTTTTGAGAGTAGCCTCTGAGCATGCGAAAACGTTGGTTCCTATAGAATCTCGAAACCTAATGGATGCCTTTGACCCCACAGGGATAAAATTCACAGGGAACCAGCTTGGCAATTCAGAGAGATTCAGGGAAATAAGTAGGTGCAACACAGTGACACATTATATTTATTATATAATTATATTAATAATATAATTATCACAGCACATTGTCCTATGTAGACAGAAAATAGGAGAAATTATTTACAATAGTTACTTGAATTTTAGTGCTATTTACATTATTTTAGGAATGATGGTAAACGTTCCAGCGCGATACCTACTGTGATGTAATCATAGTTGAATAATAAAGTATAATCATGATGAAACCCCACTTCAATATTATAGTGTTGTAGATTTGTTTGTTGTCTCAATGAGGTTGTAACTACTGTGAGTCATAGTCTTCAGCTATAAGTATCAAAGGTCCTGTATGATGGTTACCTAATAATAAAGACCGCGAGTGGATACAAGATTGATACCAACCTGAGATCACGTACCGTGAAATCTCAACGAAATTCGGGAGTAAACAATGTTCACAAATTAGGTACCAACCTTGGATCACCCTCACATCGGAGCACTTCTCCCTTTTCGTGCTCAAAGGCAAAACAAGAACTTCCCCGCATGAGCTCACATCAAAACCGTTTGTGGCAAAGAGAAGAATGACTAATAATTGGAACGGTATGTTTGTCAAGGCGTGAGGAGGAGAGGCACGGAATTAGATGTTCGTGGCTGAGCGAAAACACAATCTGGATCAAAGGGCCGAGATAGTAAAGGAATAGAGGGGGAAAACCAATTGTTAGAAGGTCTTGCAATTATGAAGCGTCCTCAAAGAGTACTTTAATCTTGGAAAAGGAACGATAACAAGAAGAGGTGGCGAAATTGTGACAATCAAGGGCCCACGTGTCAGGCTTTTCCCTTACGTGCCATCCTTTTTTTGATTCCGACGAACTCAACAGAATTTTCTATAGTTTGTGGATTCATCGCGTTCCTTGTGAAGCTTGCTTTCTGATACATTGACCATTGCGCGACCTGTGAAGAACCCTATGTTTCCAAATTATCACGAGGCCAACCGAAGGAATAATGTGTCCATATGAATGTAACTATATATACCCATACGCCACCTATGCCTATGTACCCACCTACCTTCCCAATTCAATAAGATGAAGCTGGAGATCTGCGAAATTCTCGTGAAAATAGACAATTTTATTTCATTGACTCCGTTTTTTAAAAAATAATTGGAATGCATGGGTTTCCACAAGTTCTTTGTCAGTGATCTAGTTCGTACTTTCCCCACTCCACTCAGTACACGCCCAGTTTCGTTCTGTACCCTCTGTGCAAGTTGAGTCTAGGTGACCTGGTGGGTTTGTTGCGCGCTCCAATAAGATAATTATAAAAAACATATTCAAAAAACAACTGGGGAAAAACCAGCGTACCAGGTCGAATTTTCGGAAATTGAGCAAATCAAGAACAATTATGTGGAACCTGAAGGGGTAAAACGTCATTTGCGACCTGCTAACTAGAGTTCAGTTTCATAAAAGTATACCTTTTGAACTTTAGACCGATCGCGGGGGAAAAATTTGTTCTTGAGAATAAGCCTTAGCTTGAAACTTCAGCTGCAAATACTCGTTTTGGGATTCTAGTATGGGGTTTTGGGCCTCAAAAATGAGGTTCAAACCGCTCAGGATCCGAAAGCTTGAGATGAGTATGAGATTAAACAGCATAGTATTAGTTTACTCTGTGGATCAGCTGCATTTTACAGCTATGTAAGTCCTAGCATTTAAAAAAAAAAATCATTTCCCAGCATGTTTTCTCCCTCCTCAAACACCGTTGTAGGCCTGCAATCCATGCTTACTACAGCTTGCTCTTATGAAGGGAGGGGTTTTATTATGTTAAAAACTGGGGAGGGGGGGGGGGGGGGGGGGTATATTCCACTATAACCATAGCTCAAGTTGAAAATCGATCGACTCGTAGATTCAACGTGAACGGTTATGAACAACATGAATGGATTACGGGTTTTCCAAAAATGAACGCCTTGTTCTGTTTTCCATGTTTATTGTTGGGTGGTGATCCTTCGTGGACCATAAAGGGGATGCTTGATTTAAAGCACTTGAAATAAAGGATAAAATCTCACGAGTCTAATAAAACACGCCTCCATAAAACTACAGAATTCGCTTTGTTAGTTCGTTCAAACATAGCTGTGGAGTTGGATTCTGCACACCAACTGGGTACAGAAAAACACAATAAACAAGTTGATAGACACCGCTATACCCTCTCAGAAATCATAGACTGCATCAAGTCTATGAGAGGTCACAACGAGAGAGAAAGTTCTTTGAACAGAGGAATTTTCTTGGGTTTGGTGGCAAAATCAGACAAAACTGATGACATTTTGAGATCTCACTTAGAGAGAGCTATGTACTACTTTTAAAGGGACCTCTAAAACTATTCAGAATAAGTTACTGGACTGTATTTCTTATGTGTACCAAAAATATATACAATAAGAAATTGTTAGGTCCAAATAATATCTATCTACCGAGGTACCGAGGCAAATGAAACAACTGTTTGTGCTTGTGACATACGAATCACGATAATTTATCGGTACCTATTTAATTTGTAAGCAAGTTAAGGAATCAAATTCAATTTATTATCATACGAGAACTGGCAGCAGATGTCATAGAACTGCTTTTCAAATCCCTTCAAAATTATTTTCTTCCCAAACATAATTTGCCTCTTCGTTTTTGTTCACCTTATTGGTCCTATTGAGCTGTAGGTACTTAATTCCATATTCTTTGGTTTCGCTTTATAAATAAATAAAGGCCCAAAATATGGATACTTACCTGTTTCAGGTAGGTACCAACCTCCCGAACGACCCCTCCCCCTACCTAACTTCTCGAAGTCATCCCCTCTACTTATCTCAGGAAAATATATATTATGCCCCAGTCACAATACAGACCGCTAGCCGCCACTGTTAATAATAAATAATAATAAAAACTATACTAAGAAATAACGAAGTTGCCTATATAGGTCTAAAGTTTATCTCCTGTTTGAACACTTCAAGAGGAATGTCTATGTTGATAGACATCTTCTGCACTACGGCTCGGGGAGACGTGGAGTCAATATATTCTCTGATGACATTGATTCAATTTGTTTTGCGGAACCGTCCCGATATATCAGCGCTCGCGTTGTCACTAGAGCCTTACACCGTTAGAGTGATAAACTTCTATTGACGCGCATCTCCCAACCCGTTCGATTGGTTTCGAAAAGGGAACACCAAACCTTCCCGACGGGGTGACGTTCGACTCACTCTCTTTGTTGTTTGTTCACGAAAAGTAAGTTCTTAGGAAAAAACATTTACGTGGTGCGCAAATAGAGTTATCAGTCCATTACTGCAGGCCTTTGTTGTATAAAACCATTACCAGGTGATATGATCGTACATAACACTGCTCTACATCATGAATAGAATAATTACTATGTTTAAGGAACTGGACAACAGATCCACTCAGCTGCTCTTGGGAGAAGGGTGCTATTCAATGAGGGTAGAATCTGGGTTATGGCAGGTGTCACATACATCTATACATGAAAATAACCTCGTCAGCACTATGATGGTGAGTAGTAGTACTACACTGCTCAAACAACTACTCCAAGGTGCACACACAAACTACACAAACTCCAAGGTGCATACTTTATTGTGACCTACACATTTCGAATCATCTCAGTTTTGGTCATTTCGGGTTATGGAACTCTGCCCGCTATTTGGAATTATAGGTTTACGGGTTTTTTCCTCTAAATAATCATTCGGATCTCTGTGCTACCTATATTATAACTAATTTTTCCATCATAGCATACGGTATTTATGTCAAGTTTCAGTGCATCATGACTTGATATCAAGTCTTTATCAGAAGTTTAAAAAAAAATAAATTCAATAAAAGCGTCACTTGGTGAGATCTTCTGTTGGTATATGGCTGAATTCCACCACTCTATTAAATAGGTACCTATATCGTATATTCTGCTAATTGTTATTGTTGTCCTATGGAAACAGTTTTTTCTGTCTCTTGAAATAAACCTACAAACCTTGAAAATAAACCTTGAAAATGAACCTACAAACCAATCCAACCAGTCAGTAGCCTTCTGATGGAGACCGCCGCCAAAGAGGAATGGCGTAGCTTAGCTGATGGAGTGACGCTCCTCTAAAGTCTAACGAGACGTGATTGGATATTAATCGTTCACTCGACGAGCTTTGAAGAGTTCCAGATCTTTTATTCCACGGAAGTCAATACAAATATTTTCTTCCACCCTTCAGATTGAGTAAGGAATGCGGAAAGTTGTGTTTTGGCTCTTTAAATATATGGGAACCTAAGTCAAAGACGTTCGTTTAGGGCCGCTGAACTTCTATGGTGACTTTTTGACACTCATGAAAGTGTAAGCAAGTATCATAGGTAGAATTAAGGATAGGTAGTTCAGTGCCAAATAAAATATCCAGTATATGAGCAATGTATACTTAGTTGATCATTTAAGTGCACGAGGAAGGTTCCCAAGCTTCTTGAAATTTACCTGACGTCTCACGCGACGCTATAGCAACCGAAATGGTCTCCGCTGATCCCTAGTCCACGCATCTTTTAGGTCAAATCCCAGCTTCCAGCGTCTCCAAGCTGACACGTTATTCCACAGCTGCGGTACCTTGAATCTCATCATCCCTTGATGGATGTCCTCCTCCTCGACATAAATGGAGACCTCATTTTTTTTCTTCTCCAAACATCACGGCACACCTTCCCCCCATCCTACCGCAGGGACTCCTCCTTTCTCATCTCATTTTAACTCTTCCGCCTCCATTCTGCTCCGCACCTTTCCCTTGTACTTTGGCATATCAATTATTCATACGACCAACCTACAACCTTCTTCCTTGCCCTACTTTACCCCGTGAGAAACAACTTCACTCCTCATCAGCTGGCAGGAAAAGAAAACACTAACTCCTCCTTTGAACATTCGCTCTACACACTATAGTATCTATCTACCTCGTCTTACAGAATGCATAGAACTTGTGCAATGACATATGTTCAAATTCAAATCCCTCTAAATTTTACCCTCTTAATATTTTAGTTCTTCTTTGGTTACCTCTGGTTTTCTTCTTTCATCCAAGAGTCTCTTTAGGAGGGGGGATTTATAAAATTCATTCAAATCAGGATACTGCAGCAGAGAAACCTGCTAATTTATACTCGTAGTTCCAGATGGATAGCAACGGAAACCCCGCGGGCTATAAGGTTTGTTATGCTGGTATGTCCAAGAATTCACTATTTTTTTTTTTTTATCGAAAAATCAATTTTTTATCAGTCAAAATGGATCTGGAGTGTCACTATTCGATTCACCGTGAAAAATTACCTAGAAAACGACACTACTACGATACTTTATACTTAACTCCTCAAGTCATGGTCAGGTCGTCAACACCCTAAAACACTCGATTTCTTTGAAAAACCCAAGTTGTTTTGCATTCAAACACCCCTTAATTAGTAACCCTTAATTAGTGGACCAACATTAAAAAATACTACATCGTTAGAAAGCTGAAATTTTGGCGCAACTTTAAGGTTTACAGGCAAAAATCGCATGCTAGACGACTGGGACCCATGACTGATTGAAAAAAGTGGTGATTTTCAAGATTTGACAATTTTCCCTCTTCAAGTTCATTTTTCACCCATCTCGTCTACTCGAAAAACTTTGATTTTCCATCAAAGAGATAGGAAATTTAACGCTTTTTCCAATGCTATATTTATTTTTAACGTTACACTGTAAATTAAGGGTGTTATGGTTGTTTTAGTTATAAAAGGTCGAAAGAAAAAACAAAACCTTAAAATTAGAATAACTCAAAAAATAAGGGGTTTACGAAAAAACTTCATTACACATTTTTTGTTGGAAATGACCTGTAGAATTGATTCCTGGCCTGTGACCGTGACGAAATGTAACACCCTGTATACATATATGTATGTATATAAATATAAATATATCAAATATATATTACTCATACAGATAGATTTAGAAATAGAATAGAGAATATAGAGTTCTGAAACGGATTTTCATGAAGTAAATTTTCAAAAATTGGCATTACTGACATTTTGAAGCTATTGCAATAGCTTCATTTTCTTCGAAAATTCGCTATACACACTTTCTCATTTTTCTACGTTGGACCGTATTTCGACAAACAAATGGAATTTATCTCATTTGAGGTGGTTTAGTTCTTCTGGTTCATCGTTTTTCACATCTCTACTAGTGGAGGTTTGTCAGCTCATACTTGATTTGCTCATACTCATGCTGGCAGTAAAGTGATTAAGTTCGAGGTTTTTTTCCGTTCCCTCCACTGAGTTGTTGGTTTGGACTTCTGGAGTTCCCGAATTTCGTTTCACAATTTAACCCAAGAAGTTATAATTTGTGTTATTTTACAGGCACCCACTTTTATTTTTAATGCAAATCAACCACTGTAATACCTCATTCGTTCACTCATAATAACATTGAAGTTGACATTTGCTGATGCTGGTGCTGCATTTACGATAATGGAATGTAACAAAATGGACTCATGGGGGTGTCCTATAGATGAACGAACGTGCCAGCGAAGGGGTGTACAATATTCCGGAAGCTCTCCGAACTCTGGCCTCCCTTACCCCAGTTGATTACACTAATCTAATTTAGGAGAGAACGTGTGCTAATGTGTAGATTATTAGTGAAGTCCCATTGGGAAAGCATTCCCATTATGAACTCTCCCCCAACCAACCACTCGGCCCACCCCTCAGTTCATGTTAGAACACCATTATTATAATGTAGGTTCGACTTGTTAAGATGTCATGGTGTTAAATTAAACCACAGTCTCGAACTAGTTTCATTCTAATTCAACTCAAATTTGATAATCATCTATACCTACTTCCCGCATTCCATGGCATTGAGTAAATCACAATATCCCAAATTAGTTTATGAATAATTTACTTCTCTTTTTAGGTACATTTATAACAGTCCCAACAATTATCCCAATAACAATATCCCAATAACAATATCCCAATAACAATATCCCAATAACAATATCCCCAGTAACAATATCCCCAGTAACAATATCCCAAATTAGTTTATGAATAATTTAGTTCTCTTTTTAGCTTTTTAGTTCTCATTTATAACAGTCTAGATATTTTCACAACTTATTCTGTTATAACTGAAATGTAATGCTTCATTTTTTCGTATGGTCTGGGTACCAAACTACAACTATACTACTAATATACTATCTAGCATGATTTTGAATGGAACAAGAAGACTTGAGAGATCCATCGATGTATGTGTGGTATTATTTTAAGCCCATCACATGATTTTCCTGTTTCCATGAACTCTTTCATAATTTCCCAAAACCCATTATTAGTTCATTTCTGGTGAATAAAACCTATGAATCGGTAATACATTCTTTTCTCTTTTACACCACAATATGACTGCACTGGATCTCTAACGGGGGGCTCCAGAACGGTCGAGTTCCCCATGGTGAGTCTCCCACCCCTGGCCATCAAGAGCGCCCTGCTCCACAAAGGGTCTCTTATGGACTGACCACGTTTTTCCGAACATCTCAGGTCAGAACTCAGCAGGAAATCTTGTTGCGAAAAAACCTCCGAAATGAACGTTTTATTAATAAATTCCGTGACGAATTAAAAAAAAAGAAAAAGAAATTCTGCCAAGTTTGGTGGGCAGTATAGCTTCCTCACTTTTGTGACATGTACCTGTATGTCCATCAGTTAGTGGATCAGTCATTTCAACGAAATTGGTAGAATAGGTAGTTCCGGAGTTTGCGTTTGAGCAGTAGCTATTACTGATCCAACCGTGATAAAATGCATAGGTCAGCCCCCAACTACCCTCCGAGTTTGAGCTAAATCGATCCATTAGGAACTGAGATATCGTAGTTTCAGGAAATTCACGTTTGCGCATGCGCACACGCCATTTGTGGTCCGATGGCTACGAAATTAGTAGGGGACTGTCTAGGTCTAGGGGCTACCACGTACAATCTCTGAAAATTCCACCGAAATTAGTCGAGTTGTTCCGGAGCTACGCCCGTGACAACATATTTCAAGTTTACGCTTGCGCAGAAGCTATTACTGATCCAATCATCTCGGAATTCATCTATTGCTTGATGATACAATCGTGTCAAAATTCGAAGGTAATTGTTAACCTCCAACTACCCTACGAATTTGAGCGAAATAGGTCAATTAGGAACTAAGAAATCGTGGTTACAGGAAATTCTCTTTCGCGCATGCGCATACGCCACCTATCCGATGGCGATGAAATTCATAGTGAATCTTCTGGGGTCTAACTCGCGTGATCCCTGAGAATTTCACCGAAATTCGTCGAGTAGTTCCGAGGCTACGCCCGTGACAACAAATTTCAAGTTTACGCTTGCGCAGTAGCTATTACTGATCCAATCGTGACGAAATTCATCTCTTGCTCGCAAAATGCTTGGATATGCATGCTCAAATTTTGACACTTAGGTCGTTAGTCTGTCTACACCGCAACAACAAGTTCACTAAATCATTTTTACATTAATTGAATAACTAGGTAATCCTTTTTCGAAGGAATGTATCATTTTCATAAGGAATCAAAGCAAAAAAGTTAGTTTGGCGCGCAGTGGGGAAAATGCGACAAAAATCCTAAAAAGTGAACACCCTTTATGCGGACTTTCTCCGTAGATTTACATCTCTTGAATAGTTGCAAAATAAAGCCTTGATGTACTTTTCCGAAAACATTGGGTTCGCAACCTTGCTTTGAGGCCTAAATCATGTGCTTTTAGAAATGGCGGAAAATTACCGATTCGAAACACTAACTTTAATTTTATTCGTGGGCCTGTATTTTCATTGGAAAAAGTCTGGATCTTTTTTGGCATGATTCTCATGTTATGTCCGTGCAACTTATACGCATGTACATTTATCTTAGGGAAATTACATTTTAATTATGCTAGTTATACAATTGAATGATACTATGGTTTCTTAAGCTTTTAAAAATTCCTTCGCTTTCCTCCGGTCCACACTGGGACAAATGGCGGATCTAGGTGTTCAAAATAATTTTAAGAGCCTAGGTATCTTATGAAAAATTTGACGCTGATTCCGAATATACCACATTAGTACCTTGAGTAGGTCGCTGACGTTTTGATCATGGAAAAACATCAAAAATTCATGTTTTTCAACATATTTCGCTGTGTGGAGCCCTTTGTTACTGTCAGAAGTGTTTTTTGTCCCACAAAAAAAGTTGTAGACAATTGAATTCCGCGTCGATTGAACACCTAAAACGTGTTAAAACTTCAAAAAATAAATAATTTTTAGGAGGTTCGTTGGCCAGAATTTTTGGAGTACTCTAAAGGGGTCAAATTTATAAAATTTGAGTGTAAAAAAACGTGTTTTTTATGTGAATTACCATCTTAAACATAGGAACATATATGGTATATTCGAAATCAACGCAAAATTTTCTATAACAATCACCCACTAAATCAGTCAAAATCAGTCTAATCAGTCAAATGATTCTTTGAAAATTTGCTCATCAACTCATGATTCATGACTAGTACTTTTTATCATAACTCAATACACACTCAGTTGCACACTCAATTGCACTCATTAGTAATAATATTTAAGAACTTGACATTCTAAGGGATCTTTATCGACTTCATTTTGCCTTGACCGATCCATTTTGCCCTCACCATTTCCTCCTCTTACTGAATATGACTACTTCTGTGAATAGCCGTATACAACAATACATTAAGCTCAAGAAAAGTTGTATTGCCATTAAAAGTGTTAATTACCAGTCATGACGTCACCCTTGTCCGAAGGAGGTTCGTCGGAATCACAAAAGCGCAGATAATTATTCATTCATGTAAAGCTGATATTCATCGGGATGGAATAGGTGACACTTGTTCAAACATTAAGGTTCGATGTTTGGTTTATCACCTGAAATTGACTCTACGGGCTGAGATATTGGGCATAATAACTAATAGATAACAACCTCAAATGAGAAAAACCTCAATTCTTTGACATGACTTTTGAACACCTAATACGTCTCATATTCTATTATATAAGATTTACATAATGTTCGTCTCAGTCAGTACAAGTTTCCCACAGCGCATTAGATGGCAACTTTAAATATTCCTTAAAGTGATTTATGCTATGTGCTGTTAAATTGCCGAACAATGCGATTACGTAAAAGAAAATGTTCAAAACTTTAGTGAGGCTCAGCGACTCATTGTGTAATCAATTAGAAAAACGTTTTGTACCTCATTTCAACAATAATTTGCAAAGCGTTTCTAGCAGCAGGTCTCGATTTTTGAAAGAAGTTCGATGGTTGGGTGAAAGGTCAGTTCTTCATCAATTTCCCAGTTGGTAATGATGAAGAAGACGAGCTTTAAGTCTAGGAGGGAGACCTAGAAAAACTTGACCGTGAAAAATACCAACAAAAATTACGAAAAACCACGTTTGTGGTAGGTTTTTGGCCAGAAACATGGAGGGAAAGCATTTTAGACCAAACATGAATGTATAGTCTATTCGTAATCAGCGTTAAATTTCCTATAGAAATACTGGGCTTAAGATTTTTTGCCGGAAAATCGCGATTTTGACCGACTTTGCGGCTCATCGTCCGGTCAAATCCTCCTCCAAAACCTCAAGCATATATTTTGCATAGCTCACGCCTTTACTCCCACTGCTCAGAGAATCTCCTGGCATGTGTACGAATGAGTTTAGGTTCAAAAAATACATATACAAAAATCGACTTAGTTCAACATACATACAACAATTTAGTTAGTATCAGTTCGAAATAATCATTGATACTAATAGAATAGAATAGAATAAAGTTTATTCACAAATGATT
>JAEMON010000004.1:33026801-33039159 GCA_030264115.1 Lygus lineolaris
TCGGGTCTGACAGACCGTACCACGTTTTTAAACACTTTGGCGAGTATTTAACGAACTACTCACCTCTCTGGCAGATCCTTCTTCGTCCTAGGCCTTCTTCGTCATTGAAGGAAAAGGTACTTGAAGCCCCGCTGCCCCAGGCCCATTCCCCACCCAGGTACTGAGATTTTGGCACGGTTCTACGCGCTCAGACCCAGATGTTACCATGCGAGGGTTAAACAAATTTTTTCGTGCTCGATTCCAAAGGTTCATTATTGAAAATAATAAACCAATACATAGGAATTGACGAGCCAATACCAAGTTGGGCCGAAAATAAACACCAACGACGAAGAAAACATTTTTATCGCAAGTCATCAACGCTGGAAGAGCCACCAATACATAAAATAATTATGTACTGTAGAAGAGTACCTCTCTATACAACCCAGGGTTCTATGGAACTAGCGTGCAGATTTTTTTCGTTTCAGAGTGAAGAGGAATAAGGAAGATGGAGATGAACGATGTTTTTGCCGCGAACCGCGAGAATACTGATGCGAAAATCAGGAAGCGGCGGAGCTTGAAGAGACCAAATTCGTCTATATCTCCTCGTCCCTCAGCGTTTTTCGGTAAGACCTCCCGAGAAACGCTGGATAATGTGATGGGATCTCCAAAAAAAGAGCTTCCTCGCAGATTACCTACCAAACAGCCGACGCTATTATCGCCCAAACCATTTACTCACATTTTCTCTTTCCCCGCTCCTTTAACAGGAAAAAAACTGTCGGGATTAGGGTGAATAGGCCGAACGTCCCTGGTTGGGTGGTCGATACGTTCCGATATCGCCAGCTTTTCGAGTAATTACCTTTCCCTTTCTGAACGCCTAAGGAATATTCTCGTGTTTTTAATCGGCGATGTACCAACCTCATCTCTATTCGCCCTTTGCTCCTTTATTCATATATTCACCCAATGGTGGTTTACAGTGACACCATCCGATTTCCTCTTTTCATCCGTGCGTTTATTGATCTTTGAATGGACGATTACAGTGGGTTAAAAATCAGGCCTTGAACTTTAGTTTTTCAAAGAAAATTCACGTCACAAAAAGGCTAGAAACCCCATCAAGCGTAATTATAGTTAAAAGTTCCCGGAGCTTTCGTACACGTCCCGAACAAAATGGTTTGACGCTAATGGCAGGAGGCTTAACCATTTGTCCAAGGACCATCGGTATTTTCCTAAAAATCCATTCTGCATTGGATCCATCACATCTAGGCCACAGATCGTGGGGACAATGCCTGTAACAGGCATTGTTAACAGTTAACAATATCTGACAATACCACCTTCCCAATACCTGTTACCGTGGCGGTCGCGGGTACTCAAACTCCACCACCAACTCACTGATATAGTGAATGATATAATGTTACCTTCATAATACTAACTTATCTCCCTAATATACAGGATTTGTCCCAGATTGATATCCATACTTTTATTTGACTACCTAAAAATAAAAAAGGATGATGAGAGATCATATCACTCAATTCAGTAATCAATCCGTCAATCCCCAATTTCATTATCAACGGAGAAACAACATTTCTCTTTTTTTTAAAGTATATCCTTCAGCTCCCGTTGTTACTGAACAGGCGCAGATGAGTAAACAGCGTGAGAGATTACAAAGTTTGATTCGTTCAACATCCTCTTCAATTCAGATAGAGTTCCACATGGCAGACTCTCATCTCAACTCAATGTTACCATGGGAAATCTCTAGACCTAGATAATCTTATGCTCCGGTCCACACATTTGTAATTCAAATTTTCTTGGGCTTCCGTTACAGTCATATGACGGATTTACTCGTGACATTTTATATCCCCCTCCCCCCTCCAGTCCTAGGGTCATCAGCCTTCCTTTCAGCATTAAATCAAAGACCAAAGGGAATTGGATTCCTTACTTTTCTATATTTATATCTAATATCTTCAATGACTTCCATTCTTGAATTTGTATGCTTCAATCAATCCTTATCCCCTATCTCCATAGACAATCCAGGATATACCCCACTTCTCCCCCCAAAACTCTTTCTTCTTCCACCTTAATGTTCAGAAATTTTCATGGATCTCACATTCATTTATGGCTATATTGTTGGTTGTTGCCATCTTGTAATATTATTAGAGTGGAGTTAAGGGAGAAGAAATAACTAACGTAGACCTCTTCTGGTTTGCTGCGATCAGACGATAGTTTTGCATATTTTTTGCCTCTTCTAGTGGCTCGTTGCTTATTAAGGAGGTATTCGTGATTGTTCATAAATATCAGGTCCATGATAATTATGAGTGTTATTATTTCAGGTAAGTACATACGGTAGCTTTGGTCTCAGCTAGCATCTTAGTGTGTAGGTCACCAATCTTTGATGTTAAGCTTCAGTTTTTATACTCCCAGTTCCACTTCTCTGTAGAGGAAAAGCAGAATCCTAGAAGTAGAATTTTACAAAGGTAAATTGGACTAATGAACAGAAAAAAAGGTACAGAACAAAAATACACTCTTGTTGATGTCATTTTGCACTACAGCCAAGCTGACAGCTACATTAGACAAACATTACATTTCTATGAATATGAACACATCCGACCATGTCGTTTTCAATGAACAGCTTCAGAGAGATTTGATAATTTTGGTTATCTTCACGTAGCCCTACACAAAATATAATATTGCTCACGAATCGCTCTTAAATTTCAATGAAAACTCAAGGAATTTCCAAACCGTCGTACGTACTGAGACTGAAAAAACAGAGCGAACATCTTAACACTGTGTCTCCTCGAGCAGGAGGGACATTCAGAAGGGTTCTCGGACCACCAACGTTCTCGTATACTCAAAACGGCATAACATACGGTCGGCACGCGGACGTGGAAATGAAAAATGTAATAGGAGGCCGCCGCGACGGGAGCTAAAGATATGCAAACTGCCGGTTCTAGTCCCTCTCCAGCGCTTTACCAGTCTCCTCCAGAGTGCTCTGGGGACCCGTCTCTTACCATTTCGCCACGAGAGACCAAAGTTATTGGTGTCGAGCTTCAAATGAAAAAAGAAAAGAGTAAGTATATTTTACGAGAAACGAGTTGCAACTGAGCAAATTTGTTGTCATATTATATTATTGAACCTTCGCAAAACACCTGATGTTGAAGGGGCTCAGTAACCGAATCGCATTTCAAATAAATTATAGATGCAACCTATTGTGATTAGTAAGCAAATACCTAAAATTAACGTTGAATAACGGTCTATAACGAGTCTACCAACACTCTCACTTGAGGCTGCCACGACACACTCAACTCAACTGTTTTGATTATGGCATACTCAATCCGAAACAACCTGTGAGAAACTGGTCTGTTGACCACTGGTACTTCTTTTCATATTGTATTCCTCCAGTTTGGTGCTGAATATAACTCTGTTATGGAAACTCTGCTTTCATTCAACATTTTGAACGTTTGTTTTTCCCAAAAATCTGAAAGGCCTTTGTAGTATCAAGCAGAGGCTAATGAGGGTGTGGAGGAGTGTTTCCAGTGAGATCCACTACTAATGGTATTCTGGTGCATTGGTCCTTCGTGCCACAGTGTCAAAATCACTGTTGAGATTTTCGAGTCTGCGTTTGAGAAGACAAGGTCCAATAGGCTCGTTAATCTGTATATCGGGCGGTTGAGGACGCAGAACAAGGAAGAAGACGGACCTCTGATTCTTAAGGGGGCGAGGGACGGGGCCCAACATGTCCTCAAGAATGCCTAAATCTCAGCTACCGAAGGGTTTATAAGAACTCTTACTATAACACTATTACTACTTAGGGCCAATAAGTTTAAAATAAGGAGTTATCCTTATTAGGAGGTTACTCCCCCCTACCCCCTCCACTAACCATCTCAACGTTGCACAGTTTTTTCCATTTTTGTCGACCAATTTCCAACGGATTTGGATGCGGTCGACGGCATTCTTCCTATTTTTTATTTTCTACGGAGTCTATGTGCCTTTATGCCAATTTGACTTTTAAAAAAGGACGTGAAAAATTCAAAATTACGAACTTAAAATTATACATAGATGCTCTCCCTAGAGAATTGAATGACAAGAAAAATGCCGCAAACCGCATCAAAATCGGAAGAAATTGGCTGAGAAAAATGTGAAAAACTGAATTACATGGGTCCTTAGCCCCTGAAACTGGCCCCATCAGAGGATGAAAAAGGTTCTTTACTCCTGAGACTGGCTCTTCCGCTCTCCATGCAGTCAGGATATCGTAGAAGTAGCCCGCACACACGTACTAAGCGAACGTGGTTGTTGAACACGCCGAAAACTCTCTAATTTCTTTCCAACCAAATATTTACGGTGGGAAACTTGTCCTTGAAACTTGTACTAATTATGAACCTATATCTAATCTGCAGATTAGTCTGGATGTGACTTTGAGCTAGGAACTTAGCGGATATAGGTAGTGTGGTAGATACCAAGATGTTGGGTTGCTCAGAACAAAAGTTCCTAACCCACTCTCTTGATGATGGCAGACGTTAATATAAATTTAAATAACAACGGATTGTATTTCATACAATATTTATGTATGGAAATGTGGATACCAAAGAGATTCGGAGTGTTATCCAAGGCACGGGAGAAGCAAGTTTGACTGCAAAAGGGCGGGCAGAAAGAAAAACCACAAGAGAAGCCTCGAGGCATATCGAGTAAGTCAGCCAAAGGAGTCGGGATTGTCTGGAAACGCGAACTCATCTCCGGGGTGCTCACAATTAGTTTCATTTAAAAGCACCGGCTGATGGTGGAGGAAAGAGAAGGGGGCGGGTTTTAAAGGGAGGGAGAGTCTCGCTGCTAATTGTTACGACTCTAATGAGATAAACTTCCGATCTTTGTCAACTCGGAGGCTGAGAGGGGGAATCTCCACGCCTCGGAGATGAAAGAGAACCCGAGAGGGTCGATTTCTTTGGCTTAAGGATTCCGTTCAACATCGTTCCACTAAAAATAAAAATTCAGAATATCAGAGGGCAAATAACAGCAAATTACGGTTTATTATTTTGTCTGTACAGATCCTATAAATATATTGACAGCGAATGTACAAAACCTAGTGAGTGAGTTAGGTGAAAATCACAGTTTTCAAAAAAAAAAAAAACTTTCTAAATTGTGGTCATGGGCTAGATAAACTCAGGATTGATGTATAAATGAATGATGAAGGCGTAAGGCGTCTACGGGAACCAACATTTCTGAAATAATTGACTGACTCTGGTTTTTATGGACCTTTTTGAACCTTTCGAGGTTTTATCGTATATTTTCTGATAATTATCCCCATCTAAATAGGAGGGTGTAAACAGATTTTCCTATACCCCCAATGATCCCTATTATGATGAATAACAAAAGAAACATAGTGGCTGCTCATGATTCTATCAGTTAGACTCGAAAAATAAGGAGAACTTCATATTTTGCGCCGACACCGTCTTAGCTGTGTTTTTACCCAGTTTACTTACTGTTATTTGTGTGAAGGTGGTGGTCTTAACGTTTATGGGTTGTTCCCATTCTTCTGTTCTCCAGGAGTTCTTCAACTTCTTTTTTGCTCCTTTGGCAGCTCGTCTTCGCCTCGTTAGGGCCCTTCTTTAGTACGCATGGCTTCTTCGTGCGCGCTTTTCAACATTTTCTGAAGGTATGAATCACTTCAGAGCTATTAACCCTGTCGAATTCTTCTGAGTGGTTGAACGGAGAACAGAAGTGAATATCTAGCAATTTCTTATACCTTGCTGCAGTTTTCTGGACTACCAATATCCTTGTATGTGGAGTCTGCCTGTTTTACAATCGCCTCTGGAAGTTCTGCCGTTCTTTTTTTGACATTGGACACCCAAGCCACCATCCTATCACTTCGAAGGTATGATTTTTTTTTTTTTTTTTGTACCTACCTTCCAGTAATACCTTCACGGGCTGTGACAGGAAGGAAACTCGAAATATTATGATTGATTTTTACAATTTTCCTTCCCCTCTTCTGTCAACAGCCTCCCGAAGCCCTTGTTGGAGGCTCCAAGTGCTGGGTAACTGCTGTGCAAGTGTTGGACAAGTACCTACCTATCAAACAAGGTTTGGGTCCAAGACATCTTCGTCATACCTACCAGGTGCAGAATTTCCGATTTTACCCGCACATTTAGGGCAATCAATTTTTCTTTTATTACAAATTAATCCTTACATATCATATCTGAGGGTGGCCACTCATAGGGAATATCGCTTACGAATACGCTTAGTTTCATCGCTGACTACCATAGTAGTCCTAATTTATTTTCTGATAGGTATAGAACTTGTAGATATAGGTATTTTCTGATACCTACTCTGTTTCTACATATATCTACTCTGTTTCTTGCTTTATCAAATTTATTTAATTTTGAAATTTTAATTTGATTTTCCAATTTTTCGAGTCCCCCTTCTCCAACTGTTGTCCTGGCCGGGAATAAATTAATATTGTGGTACCTTTGCAATCTTTTCTTGCTCATTTCATAGGTATTCGCTACAACTCGTATTATCCTTTGTTGAGTTTCGTACGGCATATTGTGAATAATGAGTAGGTACTTACCTCATTTAATACCGAGCTCGTGAGCACATTCCAAGCAGGTTTTGTTTGTGAGTGGATAGGCGGGTATTATAATATCTCCGTTTTGTCACGGTATGTATAAGCAAAGAGGTGAAGTCTGAAAAAATATCTTTAAATAAAAAAGAGCCGTAAAAAATGAACCTCGAAACGGCTGTATCTCGGACGTCGGAATAATAAAAGAGGCCTCACTCCAACCACCATATTTTCGACAGCAGTTTTTGATAGAAAAGGCCCCTTTCTCCCCAACTTCCACCCCTCACTTTGCCTCGGAGGTTTCCGCTCCCCGTCGTTCCTTTACAAAAGTTGGATTGATTCCGCCACGTATGTAAGGGGAAGGGGGTCTTTTCGGTGCCTTGTGCCTTGAAAAGGTCTCTCGATCACCAAGACCGTCCAAGATAAGCTCGGTAAATCATAGGCAGTTGACACTAACTCAGCGAGATAACCAACTTTTTTCTCCTTCTTCTTTATTCCCTTTTAGTTCGAGCAACCACTTTTCTCGAACGGCTTCAGCAAGCACTTCGTGAAAATAGGGTGGAGCTGGAAAAATATGGAAGACAAATCCCTGAGTCAACACAGGCAGTCGGATGTAATATTGTGTGTCTTCCAGTATGATTGTGACGAGTGTAGTTAATGTTGTTTATTCCCCAAAACCGTAAAAATTGTTGTTTTTGATCACTGGAATTGATTGATTCTAATAAATATTGTAATCATAATTATTATGATTACGTACCATATTATGGAATTAAATCAATCGGTTCGAACCAATATTAATGAATGGGAACTATGAAAATTATATTACTTATTGATACTTATTAATTACCTGTATTGTGTACATTGCATTGTTACGTTGTACGCCACCTTGCAGGCGTTTGGAAAACGAATCGAATGCATGAATCACTTTCGATAGGAAAGAAGTTCAGTATTCGCTTTGCGTTACTAGAGAAAATAATGAAAATAATGCCGGTTCCGTTAATTTCAAATTCGTCTCAGTTTCTTACGTCAATGAAAAAGCTCAATTCAAACACATATCCAAAAGTTTGGTCACCCAATCAGAGGATGATGATTTTTTCCTGAGTCTACCAAGGTAGGTATAATGGACAGAGAAATTGGAGGAAGATTCGCCCTCCAAAATCAAAATTTCCACTTGCTTTTTACGCATCAGAGCTTTTTGAACAATTTAGGTTCCGTGTCTGTCTGCCTTTATGGTCCGAATTTGATGACATTTTCAGGGATTTTGCGGGTCAGGCCCTTGGCGGTCCCCTATAAATATCATTGCCATCGGACCACTACTAGCGTGAGCGCATGCGCAAACGTGAATTTCCTGAAATCCCGGTATCTCAATTCCTGATAGACCTATTTCTCTCAAATTCGGAGGGTAGTTAGGAGCTAATTCCGACGCATGCGCAAACTTGAAATTTATTGTCATAATCATAACTCCGGAAGTATTCTACCAATTGAAATGTTCACTGACTGATTCTATACGCGTCTGTTATAAAAGTGAGGAAGCTATAATACTGCCCACCCAACTTGTGTCTATTACTATCATTATACATTTTCGTTGAGGTTTGTTAATTTTGGAGTCATTTAGTTTATTATTGGTTACTGTGGAACAGTTTCATTGTTAATACGTCAACATCTTTAGCGTGTAGGCTGGTTGGTTTGTTCTAACCGCATTAAAACCGGTACCTATAACAACGTTTGCTGTAGGTTATGGTATGGTATCACTTTTTCTGGCCTGTTTGCAACTGTTTTGATTAGGACCTCTCTTGTATGGTGGCGGCATCCAATTTGATCAATTATGCATTTCGCAATGTATTTTATTGCCCTCTTCATTGGGTATTGACCCAATGTGGTAAAATACTTTTCCATTAGTAAACCAAAATACTTGGATGATACTTAATTATTAGGTAGGTAAAATATACAAACATTGATTTGAGGAAGACAGAGGGACTCCAACAGTGTGCCTACAAATAACCAACTAGCCTATATGCTGAAGGAGTTGACGTTGTATAACGAAACTGTTCCGCACTAACCTATAATAAACTACCTGACTGCTAAATGAATATGAATGATTGAGAATATGTATAAATACGGAGACGAGGACACCTTATTCAAGAGGTATTGGTATTGGTATTGGTATTGACCCTTCTGCGCTGTTCTCCTCTTTTCTTTTTTAACACAGAATGTGTTTTTACGGAGGGTTATCTGGTTTGAGGCGTCTGTTCCGTAAGATCCCCCCCCCGAACCCCACCAATCACGCGTACGAGCTGCTACCCCCACCGCGCGTCCGCTCCTACTTCCTTCGTCTTCCTTCCTCCTAGTATTTGATTTACCAAACACTTTGCCAGGGGGGTGGGCTGTATAATGTCAATTCAAGGTGATGGCTGCCAGGATGGTGGGCAGTATATTATAGGTAGGTATTTTATTAGTTACCTACCTGCCAAGTGGAGGGACAGTATAGTATTTGATTTATTTGTTACCTGCCAAGTGGAGGGACAGTATAGTATAATGATTTACCTATTTCCATGGATAGGTCCATGCCTAACATGCTTAACGACTTTTTTAACTTACCTCTCCCATTTTATTGAAAATTAGTAAACAGACGATAGTTGGATTGTTTAACGACTCACCTGAGCCTCCATGCTTCTATTCGTCTTTGGAACTCATAAGTTCACACCACAATTGGTCACAGGGTTGCCACCTTATAAAACGTTAATATCCCCGGGAAGGGCAGGTCTACGATCCAAGGCGCTGGATTCTAAGAACGCGGAATGAACTTCGGCCGAACTTACCAGAATGCCACCAGCCCTCCGGGGAATCCCCGAATTACACATTCTGTTTTTCATTGGTTTGATCCTTGATCCTAACAATAACAATCCGGGGGTCTGAGGGTGTCCCCCAGATTTCATTTTACAATAAATGTACCATCATGAACACAAACCACTGGCGGGTAGACACTCTCAACGTCAACGTTTTTTTTTTTTTTTTTTTTATAAACTGAAAGTATATTATGACCTTTACCTGGGCAATATTTTTTTTTTGCATAAACTGACAGTATATGACTTTTACCTGAACAATATTCGGCTAGAAAAATATGAGTGAAGGAAGAAACTGCCCTTACTCTTTGCTGTATCTGTCAATAAGTTGTTGAAAGCCCGTAGGGACTAACAAGCCCGTATGACATGCGCCCACATCAATCAGTAAAGTTGAGAGAAGGAGGAGAAAGCAAGACAGACAAGAACGGATACTGCGTATCTCCACTCTTGTATGCCTACTTCACGAGTTTTTTGTACATGAAGTACTTCCGACACTGTGGGAAATTGAATTAGATTCCTATGAGAAGGAGTAGAAACCTGAAGAGGGGTCTGGATTTTCTAACTTCGTGTTCTGTGGAGTGGGTAAACAAACATGGTTTCCGTTTATTCAATATCATCAGCACTACGAGTAGGTAAGCCACCCGATGTTGGTACATACATTCAATGCCATATTTTCGATGGTAGCTGGACTGGAATGGATTCCTTCCGAACTACAAAGTCCATCATAAACAGTCACGATCGCGACCCCTAATGAAGGTAGTACATGATTAGTTATCGGATCCGGTCAGAAAATCAGCCCTCCAGGTTCATTGTTTGGCGGATGATACTAAATATTATAGGTATTAAAATGTCGTTGTTATAGCACAGTTTTGTCGACATTCTGACGTTTCCCATACATTTTCCATGCTATAAGAATTTTGATGAAATTCTTGGGGTTTTCATAAAAACCGCTTCCGAACCTCTTATCCACAGGAAAATTCACTAGAACCTCAGAACCCAGCACTGAAACTAACGGAAATATCCTTTTTTGGGTTTGAGGAAAGTAGAATGGGAATGGAAAGACGAACGCATAAAATCAGCCAACGTTTGGATGGCAACGCGGCCAAATTTTAAAGTCCGATCCCGATTTGCTATTCACAATCGTGTTTCTGTTCTTTTTTCCGTTCAATTCCTTGGGAAGCGAACGGTTAATGCTCAGCGTGGTTTCATTTGATCCCAAAAAATTTATCAATTCAAAATCGTGAAAAGTCTATTAGAAAATATCGTCCGCTGTTTTAAACCCCTTGGAGATAACTTACAGTAACGTAGAGCTTCGAGGCAAAACTAGATCCAAAATGGGACCTTCATCAACGCCAAGGGGCAAAAGTGCCGTGGAGTTAATAGACTGCTCGATAGAGTGCATAGAGTTCCTCTTGAATGTATGCATGTTAGGGTCGAGATAAGAAAATAAGTATTTCACCCCTTTTGCTCAATAGTAGGTACCAACATCATGTGTGTCCCTAACATCTCTGTAGTGATTAATTGAATATGCAACAGCAGTACCTAGTTTCGATGTTACCAGTTCAAATTCCTACTCCTTGACAGCGTTTTGGCAAGCCCAAGCCGTGCGACGTATGGTGATGTAATTTGATATATTTATACTATATTATCTATGGAATCAGCAGTTAAATCTTGCATATATACTGGAATCCATTCATGAAAAATTCTTCACACTAAACATTTGTATACTTGTTTACTAAGAGTGTAAATGCTATGTTATTGACTCAACTTCTTTCGTTTATTCATTTAGTACCTTTAATTGTAATTATGATTTCCAAAATTGATAAGAAATAGCTATCACCCTTTTTTCGCCTAGCCTTATTCATAAACATTCAACTTCGCAATATAAAATTATCGATTTTTTATGGTTTCACTTCTCACATACTCCTCCTCACCATTGTTTGAGCTCCCTTTCACTATGCCTGCCATTGGTGGGCATTGGTTATTCCTCCCGCCCCCCTTTCACTTCTATCAGCAATTAGGATTCAAGCTCCCTTCCAACCCTTTCACTTTGCTTGCACGTGATTGGGTATTCCTCTCGCCCCCTTCACTTTTGTCGACCAATGGGATGAAAGCTCCCTTTCTCCTGTGACTATACAGGGTGTTTGTCACACGGTGTAAAAGAAAAAATGGATAACACTAGACTGAAAATGGAGTAGAACGCCGCCAACCGCACCTTTCTATCTCAATCCGTTCTCAAAGTATGATTTTTTTAAAGTTTTTTTTTCATAAAACCACGTTTTTCGTAATAAAAATCCATGTTTCTTCACTTGAGACAATTTTTTTCTACTTTCGACGACATTTTTGGATTCAGCGTTAAATTTCTCATACGCCTACTTCACATTCATAATGGAAAACAAACTCCTGTGGACCGAAATTGCAGTTCAAGCATTGAAATTAAAAAAAAATTAAGTTTATGAAAATACTTGTGCGGTAACTGAATTGCCAAAAAATGTGCTGGAAGCTGTCAAATCTCAGAAAAACTTGCAAATTTAATAAGCTTTCTAATGGAACGGTCAACTTTACGATTCCTTATCGATTTCATAGAGAAATTCACGTTTGTATGAGTACCTAATACCAGAAAATTAACAAACGGATTCTCATTTTTTTTTGTGTTTGCCCTTGTAGTGATATGACTTAGATTGATAATTTTAAGGGTATTAGGGCGAAAAGAAATCCTCGTTGTAAGTCTGAGGCATTTTAATCAATTTCAGTACAAAAAATAAGGAGGTTAAAATAAAGTAAAGTTGCCACTCTCAAAACTTAACAACTTCCACAATTTCCCACCGATTTAGAAACATTTCCAAGGATTTAGCCACCGATTTGGAGACATACTGAGCGGCTGGCATCTTGTGGCTTCCTGAGTGGCTTCATTGGTGGCATCCCGAGCGGCTTTCCGAGTGGCCTCCTTAGTGGCTTCCCGAGTGGCTTCCTTAGTGGCTTCCCGAGTGGC
>JAEMON010000004.1:33056253-33074463 GCA_030264115.1 Lygus lineolaris
TTCGAAAATTCGCTAATGGTATTAAGAAAAAGTCTTTGGATGTTATTCTTTGCTGTTTCGTCTCCCTAGGACAATGACACCGTATATTGGTGGTTCTCGCTCTTTACATTGAGATGTATCTTATATTTTCCAAGTCTGTTCCAACTAGCAGAGGTGCAGGTGCAATTTGAATTTGTTGAAACCTCCACACACAATCTTTTAGAAAATATTCAACTCATTTATTTTCAATATATTCTATTCCAACTGGTTTGTCGACAATTTCACCCACTGATAAGAACTGGAATCCTGTTCCAACCGCCAAGGAAAAAGAGGGGTGATTTAAATAGAGGGAAACCTTCCACTACCTAGGTTTCTTCCAACTAAACTCGATTAACGACCTTGAGAATATTCGAATTGTATATTCCCATACCGAATATTATTTATGTACTGTGCCTTTTGGTGGAAACAACCTAAAGACAAAATATGTTATTGTATCATCGATTAGCTGTAGGTAGTAAGAGTAAGTTTAGCCCCGTATGCAATATTTTTGAACATTTCACATCACATCATGACACCAATAGGTTTTACATCAAAGTCATAACTACCAAGTGTGAAGTAACTATTCTGGAATACGGGTTGAAATTGTGCCGAAGGCAGAGGGATTTCTGTTGGCTAAAGTAGGGACAGATGGTCAAAAAACGGAACTTTCCAGAAAAATCTATAGGACGTCTGGCAACTTTATAACAACATCCGAACCAACACCACTGTTGTAAGTGATAAACTCAAGAATTTTATGTAATCGGGCTCGGTAATAGTAAGCCACTCCCGATCTTTTGAGGTTAAATTTGAGGTAATTCCCTAAATGTTACCTTATCAGTCGGAATAATAAATCGAAAGACAACTTATTCCCGAGTTCAATTCACAAACAGCTGATTCCTGCCCTTTGCCATAGAAACTCCCGGCCTCTTCCATCCCCATCGCTCAGTCCCCATCCCATGTGGACGCGCGCATAATTGCGTTTTGAGTTATTCATGAGGAACCCCGTCGAGGGACGCGAAACAGTTCGTGGGTTCGAAGGAATGTTTGCTAAACCGTCCATACGCCTTGAGCACGTTACCGTTCCCGTGCAAATTCAACAGCCCCTATGGCAGGACACGTGATGAGGTTCCCATACGCCATTCCATCGCTCGACACTCAAAACAAGCCCCCAAGGCTTTAATTTGATCGGGAGCGGATTCTTTTGTTTCGCGCGATTCGCATCCAGAGTGAAAAAATCCCATCGAGGGAATTTTTAAAATGTTCGTCAGTATAAGTCCTTTGTGAACTTCCAAAGTAGTCCACAACAATGTATAGGAATAAGACAAACATTGAAAGGCTACCATGGATTTTCTCACGTTTTAAATAAGTTGGTAGATTTTAAGGATCGAATGAGACCATCCGGAGGATCCATGGAGACCAACCGTTCGCGACTCTTAAGGGGGTTGTAGGTACGAATTTAAAGATCAGAAACCCGATTGTAAACTGCAAATCGATGTTTTAATGGGACCTAATTGTCATTCCAACGTCAGCTGACGTAACTGTCCAATCCTATTGAAGGTCGATATGTATGCATGTACTACCGGTACCTATGTACCTGAATACAACTCAATGTTCGGGAAAACAAGATGATTTTGAGAACAACACGAAATTATATGTTCTCGTACCTACCTATAATTTCTCTTGACAGCAGAAGGACAGTGGTCAAGCAGACGAGTTATCTAAATATGGAAGAATAATTAAACGTTGTGTAATAATTTGCACCGTTGTTCTATGTTTATCTAAGAAAATGTTGGAGAGCAGTAGAAGGGGGAGCTGAATGGGAAAGTAGAGGAAAACTCGTTACTTATTTAAGAAGAGACTGTTCAGAGCTAAGATGGCCCTCTCGCCCTCGATTGCCGGATAGTATAAATTCAATTCGAATGGAGCTAAAGGATCTCCATCAGCGGCCGAATGGTCACTTTGCATTCGAATCCAGCTAGCAATGGTGTTGTCCGTCGGACCTTCCACTTCTACCTACCCATTCATCTCCGAATCCCTCTGCTGAGGGAGTTGGCAGATCATTGACCCATTTCACATGTTTTCTTGAGCCTGCTGCTCCATTAAATTACACTTTGCTGCCGTATTTTGGTATATAGGTAGGTAGGTACATCAGCGTACTAAATAATTCAACAATAAAGCATGTTCAACAACCAAGACGTCCGTTTATCCCATCTCTTTCAAAAAGGATTTGTAACAGAATATCCCTGAAGTCGGTGCTACACCCTAGTTGGGACCTACCCTAGTTGATCAGAAGCAGTCTGTAAGAAAATACCAGTGAATAAAAAAAATAATAAAGGAATTATAAAAATATGAAAAGACACGTCAATCCAGTTCAAGTTCAAAACGAAGAGTAGATTTTATTCAGAACATATATATATATGATCGAGGTAAGAATTTAGATGACATCTGCCAAAATGACTAATAAATTAGAGTAACTCCATAAAAGGATTATTGACCAAACGCGCTTCCAAAAGCAACGAATGGGATGTCAAAACAATAAAATGCTCTTCATCATTCCCCACAATTTCACTCGTGTTAGCGTCCAGATAAGACATTCTCAGAACTACTCTGGGTACCTACCACTAGAAATCCAAGATTAAAGACTTAACTTTCAACCACAGTTGTTTTCTCTTGTTGCTTGCACTTTTAATTAAAGAAAGTGAAAGACCGCGATGGACCTTCCCGACCAAAGTTTGATACGATCTTCAGCTACATCTCAGAGGATTAGAAGCAAATCGTCTCTGCTCTCGTTCTCATGCGTTTAATTAAACTAACAGCCGAATACACCCGCAAGTTGGTAGGTAATGGGTTCAATCTGGTTGAAATGGCGTAGAGATAAGTGAACTCTAATTGTTCTGAAACAATCCACCGGGTAGGTTCTCTGGAAGTAGAAGAAACATCTTGTACCACAAAACTTCCCTGTAATTAGTCAAAAATGTAGTTGACTTTCCGCCGTCGAGCTTCTGGAAGGAATCAAGCTTGTAATTCGCAGGCCTCTCCTACTGAATGGAAACCTAAGTTTTTTTCAAATAAATTATTTATTCGACATTCATGGTTTACATTTTACCGCCTTGATCATGGTGTGCACATGTTACATACAAATAAAATAAAACATCAAATCAAAATATCTCATTAAAAAAATAGTGATATATTGCTCAATACACATTTAAATTATTCGAGTTGACAATGGTATAATAGTTCAGTGGTAGGTAGGTATAGCAATCAAATTATTATTTGTTACTGTATTAATTAAATTGTCCCTTTCACTATCGAGATCACTCCATCAACATAATAAATTCCAAAGTCGCAACGTTGACCTCACAAAACTTGCGTTTGGGCGACAAAAACGATTAATTGTCACAATTTACTGAGAAAACAGAGTTTATATTTTCGATTCAATAATGTGTTGCGAGTTGAGACTGCTTCACATACTTAGTCAGAAATACCTAGTATGTGGGTTTGAGGTTTCATTCATTTGTTTTCATCCAATTGTCAATAAATCTGCAATTTAACGCTCAGACACTGGTAAATTGATTTATGCAATTTTTAATGGGTTTGATAATGGTGAATTGATGAAGGGGCTAAGGGCTAGGTGGTGTTGGCTTTTGGGGGCCTTATACTATAATAACGCAACCAAAATAATACGTACAATAAGTGGAAACTCTGATGATTTTCTAACTACCACCTAACCCGGTACCTAACTTGGTACCTTCTTCTTTTTATCCGTATTTAAGTGCAGAGGGATCAGCAAAGAGATGTTTAATTTTCACTCGTCTCCTTTTACCATTCCTTATTGCAGTCCTTGGTGCCACCTGGATGCTATAGTTTTTCACGAAACAGAGGGGAATATAGTGTCTTGATACATTAGGCTTCTATTGAATCTACGTACTTACAACTAATTTACTTAGTAATTTCCAACTTACTATCCGATGGATGGAAGCAACTTTTCTTGCTGGAAGAACTCCTCCGGGGACTTTAGAGATAAAAATATAAATGGGAGGAGAAAGGTCCAATTACCCTTGGCAATAACACCGAACCGTTGGCCGAGAGATAGGTGGGAGCTTCGGTCAGCAGATTGCTATGTTTGTTCAGTAACTTAAACGCCAGGGTTTGTTGGGTAGTGGGGGAAGGGATAAAACCATTTCACCTGAAAACCAACCGAATATATTTACCTTTGAACCGTCATTAAAAAGTTTGCGTTTCATTCTGGTTACCCCTTATCGGCGAGTGGCGGAAAGGTTTCATCACATCGAACAAATAATGTGGAGCTGATAATGCGATATTTCGTGATTACGTTTATATCAATGAGTTCCCCGCCGTGATAGGTACCTACGTAATTATAATTACTGTCCGTCCAACCAAAACGATCCGTCACATTGAAGAGAAATTATCGTCACTTTAGCCTAAATGTTCTACAACCAAAAGCTGCTAGCCATGGGAGTTCAGTTATAGAGATACCTGATAATAACAATAACTACTGGCGGAGAATGGTGTCAAGTACGTAACAGTCACACACACAGATAATCACAAACTACCTAGGTAGGTAATAGGACCAAACAGTCACACCGCAAAATTGGTATAACTACAGCTTGACCGTAATTATACCAATTTTTGTGATCTTATAGCCATCAAATGATTCGTGATCGTAGCCATCAACCTATTAGGATGTTTCCTTCACCAGATTTTGTAGATCCATCTGGGTTAATGAAATCTGAATGGTTCACCTCTAAAAAATGGTTTGAATATCAATCTTTCAAGGTTTTCGTTTTTTCGGTGGTTTTTCAGCCCCGTTTTCCGTGTTTTCTCCTTGAGGAGAACATGTGAAGGAAGTTCCTAACTGAAGACACTAGAATCACTGATGTTTCACTGTAATTCTAGTGTAGTGTCTTTAGAAGTGACTTACATGATATTATTTCAGTTTAGGTGATGCAATTCACTCAACCTATGAACAATAGGTACCTAACCTTCTCCTTCTTTTCGGGGGGTCCATTCCGAGCTCCATTCGAATACAAACCAACGTCTTTCGTCTCGGCGCTATGATAACTGGTAAATTAATCGGTTCTTGAATATAAACTCTTAGTAGAAGTAAAGTCGTGGATCGTGCTCATGTATATGTCTATTAGATTAATCCAGGGTACCAACTATTCAAAGAAAATATCACTGTTGTTTGAAAAATTATTCCTAAGGACGAAAATCATTTTTTTCGAATTCAATGATTTTTCGTATTTTTTGACTCAATAGACATTTAATTCAAGCCCAGATAAATTTAAAGGGGGGGGGGGGGGGGGGGGGGGGGGGGGGACTCACTTGGGTATATTTGTAACGTAGTCTTCCGGGTAGGTATGTACAGTAAGAGAACAAAGAAAAGTAGTCAACAGGAAAATAATTTATTTTTAAAACACATTAGGTATAACTGATGACAAGTCAGACTACAGTATTAGTAAGTAAGAATCACATTTCCGAATTTCAAAGAAAAAAAACTCTAAAATGAAGAAACGACGAGCCAACATTGTCGTCATTTTTTATTGCCTCAATTTTTTCTCGATAAACGTTATGGGAACTCCAGTGTTAAAACATTGAATTATTCAAAAGTTTATATTCATAATATGAATATTAATGATGATAAATCATAATATTAATAATAATATAAATATTATTAAAATTAAAATTAAAATATTATAATATAAATCATAAAATAAATCAATTTTAATTATAAATCATAAAATAAATAAATTTATATTATAAATCATAAAACTTCAATGTATCAACTTCACGTTGTATAAATAGTTCGATATGATTGGAACAAGGAAGATGTCGTCAGGTAACCGAGAGACATGATAAAATCGACGGAGGAATGAATGAGGAATCGCCACAAATGGTTCCTTGCAGCAACATGAGCTACGAGTATGTTTTGCTGGAACATGCTTGGCGTGACGTATTATAGGTAAGTAACATTCACCCTCGGAGGGTTTTCTGGGTACCAACCATTCAAAGACAAGATCACCATGTTTGAAGAAATAGGCCTCCGGAGAATCAAGGGCAAAGGTCTGAATTTCCCAAGAGGAAATCTCAATTTCCGCCTCTTTAATTCCGTTTTCTGATTCGCCTCGCTGAGCTATTTATGCTTGTTCAAGTTTAAAGCTCGAAAAGGCAGACTGGGAACGACCGAGTTCATGAATCGAACTTTTTCAATTGGAAATTCCGTTCTCGGGAAAGTCATTGTTTTAAACTCGGCATTTTTCGTAACGGATTTTGCAGGAGTCAACTTTGATGGAATGAGTTATTCCAGGACTTGACGGAATGTTCGAGTTCTGATAACATTTAAGATCCCAAGGGATAATAACATTCAAAACAAAGGTTCATTAAGAAGTCTGAACATGGTATACCTACGCCAAATCCCAAGGGCATTCCGTCCACGATACTAACAGCCGACAAATAATTGGCTATTCTAACAAAAGTCACAAAATAATAATGATTGGAAGTTCTTGATGTGAAATGATTCCTTCTCACGGCGTATGCGATCGAATTAATTCATCCAACGTTCTAAGAAAGAGGAGGCTCAAAAAATTGAGTGGCGGGCTCAAGACTTCTTTCATAATATCAAAACAACATATTTATTTGTGATTTTAGAGAAATACATACCTACCATTGAGGAACCTGAATGGCAGCTTCTTCTAGAATTGATCTGTTCAAAATCGAATGATTGAAATTCAAACAACACGAAAGAGTAACAATACCTAATATTAAGATAGGTACGTACTATCAGTGTCGGGCTGGGGCCCGGGGACACCCCGGGAAGCCAACCTTTAGGGGCCCCGCAGATATTCATGTATAACCAGCTAAAAATAATCCTCTCCAATTTGGAGTTCAAAGCAGAAAATTTTTACCCTGCCGAGCACTTCCATCTATGGTTGTAGCTCGTAATAAATTGTTGTTTTTGTTGTTTAAAAAAAAAAACCTTTCCAAATATTCGTTAATATTTTATGGAAAGAAATATTACATCATATTCAAATACTTCGTAGGTATCCTTGTTATCAATTATTTTTACCCCATCATTGGGAGGGGTAATATTATAGGATTGAAACGAAAGGAACCGTTTTTAGTTAGTATAATATACCTACCGAATGGAAAATTAGCTACGTTTGAGACTTTTCTTCTACAAGCCCTCAGTGGCTTGTAGGGTTCACTTGACTAAAAATTTTCTGGTTTATTCCAAGTTGAAAACAGGGGGCCCCTTAGGATCGAGGATGGTCGGGTGAGGTCCCAGTGAGAGATGAAGGCTCCCACTGGCCTCTGAGGTTGGTACCTGTAGTTCTATTATTCACTAGAAAACAGTAACCCACATACCAGTGGGGGTCCCCCAATTGTATGATGGGGCGAAAGCAGAGGGCCAGTAATCTAGGTGGCCCCACAAGCCAGTAGGAACCCCATAAGCCGTATAGGGTAGGGGAGGGGGTACAAAGGTTCGTGCTGAAGAGCTCTGCCATTCCTTATACTTACTAGGTGCATGTGTTAATCTGTTTATTTGTTTTAATTTCTCTCTACTTTTGTCTATTATTTTTTATTTTTTATTCTTTTGACATCGAGATGGCTGGGGGCCCCTGGGACTGGGGGCCCCGGGGGCATTGCCCGGGACGCCCTGCGGCCTGTCCCTACCCTTCACACTAGCCCATGCGTTTCACGGGTCCACATTTCATAATCCTGGAAAGAAAGTACTCACGAAACCCAAAGAATAGAGTAAAATGGAAACATATCAGCTTTTCTCGATCGTTCCTAGAAAGAGCAGGTGGCAGAGTCACTTGTTCGTATTTGGCAAAGAATACGTAAGTTCATCATGGCGTGAAAAGCAACGCATTAGAACTTAATTGCCTTTCTTCAGATTTCACGCAAAGTAGTAGTTGCAAAGAACCCCTTCATAGTCGGTTCAACCAAAGCTTGACTTGGTGCTTGCAGAAGCCCCACTAAGAAAATTACTCAGTTGAAACCAACGGCAGACTTCTAGGGGCAGTATTTAAGGGGAAGCAGTTACTAAGATTGTTTCCATACTAAATTTCAACAATCATTTCCGATCAACGAAATCTGAACGGCTCAACGCACGGAAATGGTTCTGGTATCGTTGAATTTGCCACAAAAAGTTTTCTTCGGCGGTTTCCATCTCGCCTCTATTTGAACATGAATCGATAGATCGGGTTAAAATGAGATGATATCAGAAATCATATACCTAGCTACGTCAAGTAGAGCAGAGTCACTTTACGTCAGTCTAGATGTATGAATTTGGAAGTCTTCATCGGATAGGGGTAGTGCTGAGAGGCTCTACCCATGTACATGCCGACTTTAACACTCCCAGGAACCAGAAAGTGGAGAACATACATATTGTAAGTGATGTAGTGTAGGTTATTCCTTGTGCTATACTCCGTTGACCAGAAAATGCGGTAAAAATTATCCCTCTTACCACATTGTTTTAATAGATACAGATACTATAAAAATAGGTCTAAAATAAAATTGCAAACTGAAAAGGTAACGTAGGCAAGCAACATCAATTTAATGGTGAATTCTCCATTTTATTCAATAGGAAAGTTTCTTCTCGCCTCACCATCTTGTAGAGAGCATTTTTGTGTATGTTCCTAACCAGTCTTATCACGAGCAGTCGAATTTCCATATTATATTATCTTATCGACGCTTGGCTCCACACGAATGGGGATGGTGTTAAAAAACCCCTCTGAAATAAAATATTTAATGGAAAACGCGACAAAAAACAAATAGAAAGGCGACGGGAAAAGATTGGGAGAGAGCTGGCGGGATATAGGAAATAAAGAAGAGATAGAAAATGAAGAGGAATAAAGAGCAATGATCGGGAAAAAGGGAAAAACTGGTGGAAAAAGGAGGAGGATCGGGTGGGGGTCAGAAGAAAACAATGGAATGGAATACTAATGAAAGCTGTTTGTAAGATGGGTGCCAGAAGGGGCTTGGACGGGGCCCAAACTCCCGAAAACCAGGGTTGCATATGCCCTTAGCCTTTGGGTCTTTCCACCACCCCCATCTCTTCACTCTCTTCTCTCTAGTTGTTCCAAGACTTATGTGCTCTCCTTTCTCTCTTTTGCTTGGGAGTTCATCCTTTTGTTTATTAAGAACGCTTCCGGGGCGACCTCGAGAGTTTTTGACCTTCCGTTTAGGTTGGCTGAGCTTATTTGTGGGGAGAGAAAGAGGGTGAGAAGTTTGTATGTACTGGATGGTAGGGAGTAGAACCAACCTCGTACAGAGACATTTTGCATTTTGGTAGGTACCTACTTGGTATAGGATAAATATATAGCTAAGAACCGACATAATTTTTTCGAAAGAATCTATAGCTATTGCAATAGTCTTATCACAGCTTCCCTTTTTTAATGTTGCGGAGGATAGTGACCGTTTCGAGAATATTAATTGCGACTAAATTGGGTGATTGAATGACATTGTTAACTTTTTGCAGCGGTTGGATGGATTTTCTGGAGATTTCCGTAGTTTAAAGGACTTCTTTCTTTAGAAGGAAATCTTTTGTCCTGCTAAATTAGAGGTTTCCCCTACTGTTTGGTGGAATTAAAGTAACACAGATGTTATCGTTTTCTATTTATAGGGTAATGATGATAACGAATGGCTCCCTCATTGCGTGTAACAAAAACTAGTTTTTCTTTAGTATTATTAACGGGACGCGTCACTGACCTGTAAGAGTGGCATCTAAGAGTAAGCCCCCTCAAGGAGTGTTTCCTTGCCTAGTGACTACGTGCTAGGAGTCCATAACGAATTATAATATTTTACAACTAGGCAGTTAACATTTCATCCGGTCCAAATTCCATCATTATAGGAAGAACAGGAAAGAAGTAGCTTTACTTCTCAGCCAGCTGATCTGTTTACTTCTCTCTATTCAATGGCCCCAGACGCGGCTGGATACCAAATTTCGTCCCCCCAGGATTTGATTTTGATTGATTTACCCCAGTAACTGATTTAGTGGGTGGGTGATAGCACCTAGTCACAGATAACCCCTTCATAAACATAAGCTTGACCGTTTCTTACCAGTAACTACGACTGCTAAAACTGTGTTTGTCTTGGAAACTAGTGGACATAGAGAAAAAGTAATAGAAGAAATGAATTAATTAGGAAAAATACATGAAAATAGTTATTTGGTGTTTCGATCAAATTGATAATTGTCAATTTAAATACGTCACTTCGCCCACTGCGAGTCAATATGAAGCATGCATCAACCCTTGGACATCACTTTTCCACAACATTTCTCCCTAGTACATTTTTTCCCCACTCGTCTGTCGCGATAATGCGGGAAGCGTGAAGAGGTGCTCTGTGATAGACGTACCTTACAGGCGCCCCAGTGAAAGCTCAAAAAAACCTTGATTATAACGGAAAAATGATCGTTGGTTAGTTGTTCCAGTATTTTTGCCTTAAGGCGACAACATGATGGCGAGAGGATGGGAAACAGAATAGGGCTCCGGAACAGGAAAGCAAAGTGGGAAAGGCTAATCAGCCGGTAATAGGAGGGGAAAATCCCGGGTGAGGCTGCTAATGAGACCGCGACAAGCTACATAATTCAGAGCGTCCTGTTCCGCGTCACACCTGCCTGCCCGGGTTATGGCTCCCTCTTGTGACTACCTCTTCTTTCCTCACCTCCACCAACTTACTGCATAATGTCTGAACGTTTCTCTACTCGTGCGATTAGCTCTGGAGTGACACAGATGTTCGGACTGTTCCCGATTAACACTCTCCTCTCGTGCATTATATAGGTACCTACTATCAGCTCTTACCTCGTGTTACCTACTGTTACATTAATCAGAGAATCAGTGGAAATAATTCCACCGTAATGGAATTACCGTGGAAAATGTCAGTATACAGAAAGAACGGATTCGCCGTCCATCTATTTCTCCCCTCCTTCTTCTCACTACCTCATTTCGGAAATAATGACAATAAAATCCAGCCCGCAGCGAGGGAAATAAAATAATTATTATAGTATTTCACGTCCTTAGCGTTTGAATAAATATGTCCCACACTACCAATGTGTGAGACACCGCAGCACAGAGTTGAAGTTCTGAATTTCAAGGACATTGATCTGAGAGTTTCTATGGCCACCATGTTAATCACTATCAGGAATTCGAAAAACACCAGCATTTTGGGTGAATTGATCATTCTCATCACAGGCAGTGAAAATGAAACTTCCTCCGCCCCTTACGAATGCTTGAGATGTAAAATTAAGTAGAGTTGTAAAAAGTGTTGAGTTGTAAAAAGTAAAATTCAAAATTTTCTCCATTCCACCAAAATAGTTCACCACCCGTTGGAAAGCTTTGCATTTATTACACATCACATCACTTCGCAAATTTCCCACTCCTCAACCCTACGGAGAAGTACTAGTTACTGGAAGTACTTCTTTGTTGTTTCTTCATTCGTACCATCCTAATATTTTTAAGCTCCAGTAGCATGTTCGATGCTTGATCATCTTAGCCGACGGTTTCAACTAGAAATAACTGGTGGGGGGGGGGGGGGGGGGGGGGGGGGGGGGGGTGCCGAGTCCTCGAGAAATTTGACAAGTCGAGAAACATGGGTATTGTGAGGAAGTGTAAAAAGAGACAAGTAAAAAACCCCACTGATGCTCGTTACGAGGTTTTTAGGTTTTTGTGACTATGATTGACCCATCAGAGATGGTCCAGTGCTTGTGTATTTGGTTGCTATCAAATTACAGGCATTCCAAATATAGCTGTAGTTTCTTATGAGTTCCTGCTTATAGCGATTCTGCTTTCTACTTACAATGGTTATGAGGTGGTTTCATTTACACGGGAACGTTTTCATAAAGCGAAAACTGTTTGCTCTTTTATGACTCGAAGCTCTAACTATGAGCCTCATCCCTTGTTGGCCGTTCCCTGGAAATTGCTACTATGTTTAGACTAGGTAAGCATTTCGGAGTAAGAGTCGTTCAACCCAAACGAGAGGGTTTACCCTCTACTTCATTCCTTCCAAACCGCGAGTCGGTGAAGCAGAAGCTGTTTTTTCTGGACGCCTGCAAACGACAGTCATAAGAGAGAATTTCCCCGGTGATAGGAGATACCTCCCGGGGGTTTAATGCTGGGAGAGCATGAAGACATAAAACAGAGCCTGGAGGGCCTGCCACGTCTCGGAGTGATGGAAGCGGAAGCCTGGTTGTGCAGCGGTCGAACGTGAAGGGAAGAAAGGGATGGGGGTTAGTATGTGACTCCAACAGATAACCGCACTATCTTCTCTCTATGCTTCACGCTTCATTACCCATTATTGGCTCACTTTTTCCTTTCTCCACTGCTTCCACCTAGCTCAGGGGGGAACCTTCCCTTTTCCGAGGGCCTTTTCCCGTTAATGTTATCGCCTTTCCACTTTCGCTATCTTCCATCCACTCCCCTCTCTCTCACTCTCTCTCTCTCTTTCTCTCTCTCTCTTTCCCTCTCTCTCCTTCTTTCTCTATCTAGGGGTTTTCCCCCAACACCTCCAAACGCTCGATTAAAAGTTCTCTGCTACCTCAAGTGAGTTTCACGTGTCAAAGCTCTCTCCTTGAAAACATTTAATCAACAAATTACACTTTTGTGACAGCTTTCACAGATACAATATAATAAGTTACAATAACGATAACTAACACGCGTTTTGGAATTGATTTAAAAGAATGTTAAGTAATACACATTACTTAATGTTATAAGTAAGTACTCAACTACCTAATAGTTTATTTGCAATGTCCTAAGACTGATGCTGGTATTTAGTGTAATTTTTGAATAGTGCTGATCCAGCAAGGGTTGTTCGAGAAAGGAACATAGCTGTCCATCAATAAACCGCAATAAAAACTACGCCCTACGAATTCGGTCAACATACTAGTAAAATCTTATTGCTGGGGCAAACAGTACAGGGACGAAGAAGTATTTCAGCTTTGGAAAATTCATTATGGGGCTAACGTTTCGTGGTAAGGATAATATCCTTCTCATGCAAATGTAAGCCAATAACAGCAACGGATGTGTACCCCGTATCTGCCGACGTTTTCTTTATTGTTATTGTTATAGCAGTTGTAGTTAGGCAGTAAAAAGATATTGAGCCTCTATCATACGCAAGGATCTTCCCGAGAAGTTTGGGGGGAAACAGCGAATAGGGTTTGGAGAAGTGTTTGCTTGAACGTATCTTCTCCCTGTGTGGAATGAGTAGTTTGAAGATGGCATTTTATTTATGGCCAAACATAGTACTACGGAGGGTAGATGCGGAACGCAGATAATTTCATGGAAGGGAGTCGAGAATCTGTGATAAGCCTCAAGAGTTATCCGGCTTGAATACGTGGCGAAAGAGAAAGACGCAGGGAGCATTTGATATCCCACCTTCCCCAGTGCAAAGGATATCTCCAAAGCTTTTTTGACTGTAACAACTCTGGGAGTCTTTTCACTAGTATAACCAATGAATGGACGTGAATGGACTTTTTATTTTGAGCTCTCCTGTGGCTTGCACCCTTATTCCTTCACTATCTGCTTCACAGTGTGGTGGAGTTATGAATAGAAACGCGATTTCGTGTGGGAGCCATTCAGTGCAGACTTTTTTTCCTGTGTGAATTTTCTATCACGAGAATGAAGGTTTTATAAGATCCAGAAGGGCGAAAGAAAGGTTATTCTTTTGCTTCACTTCGGCTCCCTTTTCAGGTTTTGTTCCACAGTGGCAGCTTCAAAGGAAAACAAGATCATCACGAATGGATGGGATCAAGAAAACACGTTGGAAGTCCCTGATGGTCCGAGTAGAGGCAACCCACAAACCCCCATTCTCGCCGCCGAGTTGAATTATCAGTAGGTATACCTATTTATCGTTTTAGCGAATTCTCGAAGAATTCAGCCATGTATTGCAATGTCTTCAAAATTGTAGTGTGCTTGTGTCATTCCAGACGATATCTGACCCATAGATCGACCCCAAAAAAAAAAATTGTAAAATGTCAATAATAACGGAACGAAGGATGAGTTCGTTGGCCACAACTTGTGGAGTACCATTTTACCATTTTTAACCATTTTAAACCTAGTAACAATATCATGGTATATTCGGAATCAGCACAGAATTTCATATAACAATGACACATAAATTATCTGAAAATTATAGTACAAAAATCGAAAATTCGCTCATTAACTCATGTTGCATGATTGGAACTTTTTTCATGAAACACTAACACCATGACCACGGTTATCAGAACCAGTTGCCTATGAAACGTTACCATTGCGTTTCATCCTTATCTAAGTGCCTACTCATACAAACCTGCTTCATGCGCGTAGATATAAATATCTGTTATACACAGTTACTATGATTACATACAAGCTACACTCTGAAGGATGGTCAACCCCGGGTACAGGATTTTCTCAAACCAAGAGATTTAAAAAAACAAAATTTCAGAAAACATTGTCTGGTAATTCGTATGAAAATTAAAATCATGCTCGTACACTTTTGCGCAGTGCAATCCCAACCAACTTCCTTCTTTCGAATAAGAACCCCCATTTTTTATGGCAGATTTAGATTTACATGCAATTTCCATTGAGAAATGATCCATCACTCGAATTTTTGAGTGAGCAAAAACGAGCGCAAAACTACAGCATAACTGGGAGATCAGACTGGTGAGGTATAATCCAAAATGAGGATTATTAGGCATGTATGTAGTGCATAGATATAGTAATAGCCTCGAATTCAGGGAGTTCCCTGGTATTCCTCTTGAGGAAGCCCATTACTCTCATCGCACTTCCTGCCAGAGCCTGGATATGACCAGAGAATGACAGCCGGTTATCCAGCAGCACCTTCAAATCCGTTGAATGCTCGACTCGAGTCAACGGGAGAGTACTCGAATTCCACTGGTTGAGGAGTCTTGACCACAAACGAGCACAGCACATTCAAGAACGGATTGAAGAACAAATTGACCGCCAACTGCAGTGCTTCACAATCCTATTCCGAACAAACGTCAGAAAAAATGCATCAGAAAATAAATGGTACCAGCGGACATTTGGACTGAATCTAACTACTTTTAACACGATTGATGAACATCAGGAAAGATATCGGCCCAAGATAGCTCCCCTATGGAATCCCAGATGGGGTGACACCCGGGATGAAATAACACCCTTCTTCAGACCATTAGTACTTGTCCACAAAGACAGCTAGCGAGATATTCCTGAAACCGGCCGCAGATACCCAGATTCGAGCAGCGACAACAGGTGGCGAAGCGATAATTCGTCTAAAGCTTAGCTTAGTCAGTTGAAATCACGTCTGATTGTATGTCTATCCTGAAAATCCCTCATGACATATTCATCCAGATTCAATAGAATCGTCACCGTCGATTTTCTTCTAATAAAACCATGGATGAGGAACCATCTTACTAGAAAATTTCCGTATGATCCGAATCTGATTTAAAAAAAAGAAGAAAGTGGCTGTCATTTGAAATAAGGAAGTTGATGTGGATTGCATATTCCGTGCATGTGCGCAAAAAACGCCAGCATGCTGTTGTGAAACCTCAAAAATCACTAAACACGTATTGCTTCCTCACTATCGAAGGTAGGAAGCTTTGTATTCGTGAAAGAAAAACAAATTGTTGTCCTCCAACATCAAAATGTCCACTTGCTTTTTACGTTTCAGAGCTTTCTGAACAATTTTGGTTTCGTGTCTGTTCGTCTGTCTGTGTCGGTCTGTGGTCAATCCCTTGTCCCAGGCAAAACTATATGAATTTATGGTCCGAATTCGATGAAATTTTCAGGGACTGTGCGGATTAGCCCCAAGGCGGTCCCCTATGAATTGCATAGCCACCAGATCACCAGTAGCTAGTGCGCATGAGCAAACGTGAATTTCTTGAAACCTCGGAATCTCAGTTCCCAATCAACCTATTTAGCTCAAATTTTGGGGCTGACTTCAAGACAATCACCTAAGAATTTCGTCATGATTGGATCATTAATAGCTACTGCGCAAGCGCAAACATGAAATTTGTTGTCATAGGCGTAGCTCCGGAAATACTGGACCAATTTGGGTGAAATTACCAGGGATTACGCGAGTTAGACCCTCAAGGGTCTCCTATGATTTCATAGCCTCCGGATAACCAGTAGCTTGTGCGCATGCGCAAACGTAAATTTCCTGAAACTACGATTTTTCAGTTCCTAATGGACAGATTTCGCTCAGATTCTGAGGGTAGTTCGTAGTTCATTCCAAGACAATCACCCATGAATTTCATCACAAGAGCTACTGCGCATGCGCAAACTGGAAATTTGTTGTCATAGGGATAATAACAGAATTACTCGACCAATTTTACTGAAATTCTCTCTAACTGATTCCATACCTACGTTCATTTTACCATTGAGGAAGCTATACTGCCTACCCAACTTGGCAGACGTTTTTCTTTTATGTTTCGGTTCGGAAACTGGATAGTTTCAATAAGGGAGTGTGTGGTGGACTACCATGTAATATTACAGTTCATCCAATTTCCAACTGAGCATTGTTATTTTTGTGAGGAGTTCCTCCGTCGATAAACAAAACATATGAATAGACAACATTCGCACGAGTGCAGGAAAACCTTGTTTTAGCATAGATGTCATGGTACAGGTCGGAATATCTTCTTTCACCCGTGCGTTTTCTCGCTGTAACATTTCATGTCTCTCGTCGTATCTTCCCTCGGCTTTGTGTGGCAGTAAAAGACCTTGTAAATGAGATGAATGGAAAAGTAAGTTATAAAACTAGGTAACGCATCCAAGAGGGTCCTCGTAAAACACATAAATATGTTTCCTCCCCAGGTTATATCGAATCATCATGTGGGGAGATGACGGCTCCAAAAGATTTAAAGGAGGGGTGCTCATTGAATAGGAACCTGGTAAAAGCTGAAATAAAAACACCGGAAATGGTCACTCAGCACACATTTTTCTGATATAATATCACAAATATTTATATAAATAGGTAGGTCGTATAAATGCTCAATACAAATATGTAATACCTATCGAGATGATTTTAAATTCAAAAATGTCAGTGATACGTTCGATTTGGAGGATAACTATAACATGCGGCATGCCTTAATAAGCGGATTCCGGCAGATAATAAATTTCTGCCACATTTGGGTACTTTGAGCATTTTTTCAACGTACAGAATAACTAGAGTAATTTGATCCTTATAGAAAAATTTGAGTTTCTATACCTATGAGAACGCACCAACATTTTTGGCCTACGACCTCATCTTTTCTTTGACAATGAATGACATTTTGACACCATTCGGGTTTCTTTTCATACCGTTCCTCAGAGATGGTTATCTATCAATTTATATCGTCTGGATCAACACATGTAAAACTATGTGATTCAGAACACTAAATAGCCATAATTTCAAACCCTTCGATATTGCTGAATATTTCTGAATAATAAATTACCTAAAAATAATTCACTTTCTAAACGTGAAAAAAATGCTAGCTTTACACAGATTCACTCAACAGTATCTATTATATAGACACCAGCCTGGGAAGTTCTCCAATGTACCCATGTTGCTCCAAAACCCGAATCGCCCTGTGGAATATAAATATACGTGGACCCTTGATATAATACAATGCCACGGTCCTTTTCGCAGAAGAAAATAACGTTTTATCACTTGGGAGCCTCTTGAAAAGGGTGTATTCATATAGCCGAGCCGTATTTTTGAGGTTCCAACCAACCCCTGGTTGTTTACCCACCCGAATCTAGGTCAATAGCCCCCTCGTAAATGATTAGTATAGGAGAGGAGGATGGGACGAGGAAGAAATTGAGACGAAGATAAGGGGAAAAGGGGAGAAGAACGGATGGAAGGGAGGAGGAATCCCCAAAATAAATAAATTCGAAAAGCTGTATAAGAAAGTGAAAATAAAAGTGGAGGTTTCGGTGGATTTTGGTGACCAAAGGAGTGGTCAGTATATGGGAAGATAGCCACATTCACTCGCACTGTATTAGAGAAGGGGTTTGGATTTAGTGGGTGGTTTGAATCTGGAAGTCTTTTACATCCGGGGTGCCCCAAGGCTAAGAGACGAAGCCCCTCCTTAATAAATTGTTGTATAAACTCGCCTCCCTGTCTTTTCCTTCGAAAGAGGGTCCTTTGCCAAATCGGGTGTGGCTCCTAGGTGATATCTCAGGCTATCTTATGGTTTTCGTGGTGCGTGGGGGGGGG
>JAEMON010000004.1:33158222-33168359 GCA_030264115.1 Lygus lineolaris
CGGAGGAGTAAGGGCACGAAAACTGTGACACGAGAATTTTTAGATTTTTAGATTTTAGATTGGTTTCAATTGAGACAGATATGATTGTATCATCAAAGTCTCAGCAATAGCTACCACTATGGAGATGTAATCTACTTATATGTTTGCTACTAGGTATACCGTAGTTTGCTGAATAAGTCACAGGAACGTGAAATACAGCACTTCCGGTAGGTACAAGTGGTACGAGAGTTTAGTATGTCGTTTTGTTTAACAGAGCTGTAAACTAACAATGAAAGTCGAATGGGACCTGCTTGGTGGATGAAGGCAGCGACAAATACTTTCGAGGATGGACAGTGTCGTTAAACATGATCCTAGACTCGTCGAAGCTGTTTGACGGTTGGAAAGCAACTCCATCAAACTCCATCTCCCTTCACAAATAATATCATCGGTAGGTAGAGACACTAGAATTAGGTGAAATTCTTGATGTGCGTGATAAGTACAAGAAGGGAAGGTACCTACAACGGAGTAAACGGAGCTGTAAATTTCATAAGCTCCGCTTCAAACTCTCATTATTTGAATCCACAATAAATTTTGCAGTATTGTTTCTGTTAATTATTTTGTTTTCGTACCTACCTTCATAATATAAGAAATACAATATTGTATGCTTATGAAAGTGGATTATGGCTCGAAGTTTCCACTGTTTGGATTGATAAGCGAACATAGGTACATATTGGCGCCGCGGGATGGTGCCCATGGGAAACCGTGGAGTACCATTAGGTCCCCAATTACACCGAAGCTGGAATATCCCTAAGCAAATTACCTTGTTACTCTAGCTCAAGCAAGTTGTCAGGCAATTATGGTAATTGTTATTGTTGATATGGGATCAATTGAGGCCTAAGGGCCGTCATTATAGTACATAGTTGGTTGGGTGGGGGTTCCTAAAGTTGGGATTCGATTTGTCCGTGCCATACTAGGAGAATCCTATTTATGAGCATGTAAGTCAGTTGTTAAGATTAGTTTTCACGTGTTAGGTTACTGATAGTCATAATCATAAAATCACGTTTTATGACACTGATACTTGCAGGTGCTTAGACAGTTGATCGTGAATGATTTCGAACCATACTCCAACTCTTGGTACTCTATTGACTATGCGAGCTGGTCTTCTTGGGATACTGCCAATATACATTATAACAGTATTGATGAACCCTGCTTTACCTACCGGAAGGTATTGGTGAATACGAGGGAGGTAGGAAAAATGAACGCAACAAACCAGGAAATAGGATTAGATAAGAACGCAGGAGGGGAGAGGGTAGAGAAAGAGTCTGGAGGATTTGAGAGATAGCGGATGGGGTGAGTGGAAATTGTGACTGTTGGTGTCAGAGAAGTGAAGTGTTGGCGGAATGTGGTTGTAGAAGGGAGAGGTTATCAGGAATGACGAGGTCCGCCCTGCGTCTGCTCTTATAGCAGTACACCGTTGTAGTGGTATGGATGAGGGGAGAGGGCAAGTGATGGCTGGGAGGAGGGGGTGAGGTTGAAAACCAGATACGGGAAAGCGCCGCAAGGGGCATTAGAGTTTCCCGCTAACGGTCGTCTCTCGCGCTTTGATAACAGGCCCATAGTGGTTGGTAGAGTGGTGGGGGTCGGGGATAAAGAGAGCCGTATGATAAATCCTCCGGAGGTAGAAAAACATGGAAACGGAATAGGCGATAGAGTTCAACAAAAGGATTCCAATAAAATAACTTCATTACAATCTAATTATTATACAGATTGGATTTCCAACGTTTTAGCATTTTTATCATCACCCGACCTTCAGGAAGGGTAATTATAGCACTATAATATCAATAGTTCGAAGACCAGCCGTTTCTGCGCATTCCCCAGAAATCAAATTCCAAATGTTAAGTACAAAATCGGTAATACCTGATTAGTTATTTTCGATGATTTCGGGAAACTCAGGTAAGTACATACCAAAAATAAACGTTTGTGACTTCCAAAGTACTTCCAAGAAGGAAAGCCTACGACCCAGCTACTTGTATTTGCAGGATATATAAACGTACCTACAATACCTCATAATGGATAGTGGAGCATCATTAATTTCTCATATGAATAGCCCACAAAATCATTATCATAATTATACAGCCACGAAATTCTAGAAAGCTTGTTCTAGGTACTATTTTTGCAATATTTGAACCTCAAAATCTGATTTACTGTCCTTGAAAACCCCTTGTGTCAATTTTCACTTTGAAATGACGTATGGTTTAACTAGAAAACAGATCGAAAGGGAGTGCGTTACGCCATTCAAGTTCCGCAAAACGATGGGAGCGGATGGTCCCACCCAGGAAGGCCCCCTCCCGATCTTAAAATTATAAGACCCATTTTCGGTAAGTTTCAATAATCCTCAATTTTTCTGATATAATTTGTTTTTAAATTAAAAAACCACCTTGTATAGCCAAGTTATTTATTTGGGTAACGTTTCAACCCCTCATGATGTGGGTCCTAATCATACCTTCTAAGTGGTGAACGAAGTTGAGATAAATTGAACAAGTGACAGTTGACCGTCAACTGTTTATCTCAACTTCGTTCACCACTTAGAAGGTATGATTAGGACCCACATCATGAGGGGTTGAAACGTTACCCAAATAAATAACTTGGCTGTACGAGGTGGTTTTTTAATTTAAAAATAAATTATCCCAGAATGATTACAACACTCCAGCCGGGAAGATATCCCAACAACTCAACAAATATATCCTCAATTTTGGAAAACCATCTCTAAGATCTTTCAAAAGCTAAAATAAAGAAGAATCATGCAGGTTGTAAAGAAGAATCATGCAGGTTTTAAAGAAGAATCATGCTTTTGGTTCTTTCTCTCTAAATCACCGTCGATGAAGAACGATTTCGCAATGAAGTCAGAGGAAGAAGCGAAAGCCACATCTGAATAGGTGATGCTGTTTGAACATGATTGAACGACAAATATTCGGCGTACATAATATATTTAGATTTAGTTTGGTTGGCGCATTGATGTGATCCCTGGATTGGGATCGACAAACATACGGCGTACATAGTAGGTATATTAGATTTGGCGTATTGGTTTGATCCCTAGATGGTGCCCTCTCGTTGATTGCATGGGAAGTGGATGTCAGGTAGGCAAAACACGCACGACTCCCGGGAGTTGAAGGTGAGGTATACCATTGCGCCGTCTATTTAAGAGAGACTGGATGAGGATAGCATGGTCACAATCACAACTAATGACGTAAGACCTCAAAATGATGTATTCACCTACACTGAAATGATCCTTGAAAATAAAATAGTATAATAATACCCTGATTATTCCACTTGTTTTGAAGCTGTGTAGCGTATTATACCACATTCAACCTGACGGAGGTCTGCTTGCTTGTGGCTCTCCGATTGAATGCTTGACCGGTCGTAAGCATGAGTACGCTTGCTGCATAACCATAATACCACTTCAATTTTTTCACACTTTTTAATCTTTTTGTAGTGCTTTAGTGTAACGTCAAATATTGGGAATGGGGTCAAAAACGAAAGGACTCCCTAGGTCTCGGAAATTATATTTCAAACATCAGGGCCCAAACCCATGAAGATATCCTCAGGCAACATAATAAATTTGGAGCACGAGGAGTTAAAGTATAAATCTTTGCATATGTGTGACATGCTTTTTGTCCATTTGATTAATCGAAAATAATTTAACGCCTCAATAATTTGGTAAATCTAGATGCGAAGGAGCCAAAAAATATTGCGCTGCGGACAGGATTCGAACCTGTGCGGGTAGAACCCATTGGATTTCAAGTCCAACTCCTTAACCGCTCGGACACCGCAGCGGATGCGCAGTTAGCGGAGCGCTGCTCCTATTCAAGGTTGCCGCCCGTTCCCTCCAGCTGGGGCCCCGTTTGGATCTACGAGCTGGAAGTCTGGCAGTCTGTAGACGCAAGGGGAGTGGAGACGATCTCAATGAGCCACTATTTCATCCACCGCCCATCTCCGAGCAGCCCAAAAAGGAGTCATGTGTATCACGATACTGCCCTGAGGGTCCACCACTTATCTTTATATAAAATTATATTTTTTAGGCACTATAATATTTGTACCGACTACCTACCGAATCATACATAAAACACTGCAAATTATTAAAGAACGGTTTATTATTTGTTCCTTTAAATAACTCGTTATTTGCGTGAACTCGTTATTTTGCATATTTTTGCGATCGAAAACAATGATTATACCTACAGTTTCTTGTACACTATCATGATTCTTCCGGACAAAAAGTTGTATCTACCCGTTACCGAAAGTACTTTCCTACTTAACTATCAACCTTGAATATATTCGCGAGTCCAATGCGAATAAATTACAGAATAAATATATTTGGACGTTCAGTGGACGAATCGTTGGAGGACTCCATTTGGAGGGCATTCGATAGTTTATCACCCCACCAGAATGATTCAGTCGCAGCATTCACCCCTATCGCGGTGTCAAGCGTAAATCTTGCTAGTTATTGCCTGGTGGCTTCTTCCAGCTCGTTTTCGTTTTGACGATAAATTTCTTGTAACGAGCTCTCAACTTGCTCAGGGCGTTACTATAGAAGAGGAACCTCATTTTTATTTTTAGAAATACAGCTCTCGCCGCGCCAATACCGGCGCCATCGGGTTACGGCCATAGTGAACACTCTGGATATAACAGAAAGCCATAGAATAAGGACCGATGTATCTAGGAAAGACACGTTGCAGTTATGGGCGAACATTACTCGAACGTGGACAGTTAAGCGCGAAAGATGCGTATATCTTGCGGTTACTTGAACTAAGATAGTATGGTTGACAGAAAAGGTTTTCCTCTCTTTGTAATAGAGACTGAGATACTTTTATCGTAGGTATCTATATTATTTATCAAGTAGGAGGATCCAAGAGAATGTAAACACATAATTATAGGTGAAGAAGCACTTTAAAAATGAAGGCAACCATACGAAAATTGTGATGAAGAAGGTTAACATTGAAGTTGAATTATCTCACTTATAGTATTTTCATACATTTACAATTTTCCTTAGAAGTCAAAACCAGTTAATAATTTTTGAAAATGCGAACAGAATAGCTCATCACTTTTATTTTACTCTCCTTATCAAGCAATGCTTTGTATGAATCCGAAATACGCTCACAAGACATGGTTTGAAAAGGGTGGCGTGTGTCTCCAACAATCAAAATGAATAGGTAATCCGGGGATCTCATTGATTCATACCTCATTATAATTACGTATTGATCCAATATAGCTCTATACGTTTTGGGAAGGCAAATGGTGAGCAGGCCAGTATAACACTATAGGGTGACACTAGAGTAACACGGATTTTCATGAGAAGGGAAGAACGAATGATATTGGCCACGTGTATTTCCACTCACAATCATTATATTTGTAGCATAGGAGGCTGACCCCTGCTGTGTACAATAATGGACAGAAGTTATCAATTACAGGTCCTATAACAGCCTATTTGTGATTGGAAGTGTTGTGTCCGGTAAAAATACTACTATAATATAGTAGCAGCAAGAAGTATAACTTCATCCCTCTCCGCTAACTCTGTTTCCATCACTATTTTTTTTAGTGGAACGTCTGTAAGCAAGTCACAGCCACAAATCACGAGTACTCTCAGGATAGATATCTGGATTCGGTCGGTTTCTTTCAGTTTTCTGAGCGATGCAATGAACTAAGAATTATGATTAACATCATTAAGTAGGTATGTAATTATGATATAACACATGAACGATTTTCAAATAACAAACGCGGAAAATAATACAAAGGATGTTGAGCTGCGTTGAGGCGCTTCACGGATGCGCCAGTCGTCCGGAAGACCTTGAAAACTCGCAATAAATTAGTAACTGATAACTATATTACAAGGTCCCGAACTGTTATCAGATTCAATGAGAGTTCAAGAGTGACCATAATTATCTCTGCAACATTTAGGACACAAAATCCAAAATTTCCATTTTCCATAATATTAAAGTTGCTCGTACGCTCCGCGATTCTGAGACCAAACTATATCTACACGTTCCCCTCCTATTGTTTCTTATATTATTGTAGAACCAATCGGAATCGAAGTTCCATCCGTCAGAAGTCGATGAAGGCAAAAACCATCCAAGTCCTGGACGGTGAAAAAAAAACCGTTCAACCGACAACCCCCGTCTGTTCGCCACTGGATCGCTCGTTTCCCGAGGAAAACCCTCCGGTAATTGCACTTTTAGTAGTTTCCTGGGACCACTCTCCAAGGTTTGAGAATGGGTGGAAAACCGGGGCTCGGGAAGGTTCAATTTAATTTCTCTGGTTTGAATTAAAAGTTCAGCTTCCTTCCGGCCCCTCCCTCTACTCTAACCTGCACCACTACCCCTGGAAGAACGATCGAAGTCGACCTTCTTCTCCCCAAACTTCTTTAATCCCTCGGATTCCGTTTTTTTCTTCCTTCGATCTAAAGAACCCTTCTCCCTCATTCCTCTCCCCTAATTTTCTCGGGATAAATTTCCCTGTTGTGGGGACGGAATTGAGAGGCTCGATAATGCCAGATGTCTCCCACTCAAGTTCTCACCTGAAGCAGTACGTACCAGGGATAATAGAAACAGGGTAGGGGACATGACCGCCCGAGCTGGGGATTCCCAAGAAAGTTCTACGTCATCAGTCGCCCACTTCAAGTTCCGAGGCAATGTGAAATCCTCAAAACATCAATTTCTCGCGACCTAATGGTCCGATTTCGCTCAAATTTGGAGAGTAGTTGGAGATCGAAGGTTTGATGGTACCCTAAGAGATTCATCAAAATCGGATGAAAAGTGTTAAAGTTAGACGTGTTGCAAGGATTTCAAGTGTTGCGCATGCGCAGTAGATACCACTTATCCGATTTTGATGAAACTATTAGGGTACCATCAAACCTTCGATCTCCAACTACTCTCCAAATTTGAGCGAAATCGGACCATTAGGTCGCGAGAAATTGATGTTTTGAGGATTTCACATTGCCTCGGAACTTGAAGTGGGCGACTGATGACGTAGAACTTTCTTGGGAATCCCCAGCTCGGGTGGTCATGTCCCCTACCCTGTTTCTATTATCCCTGGTACGTACCGACCGGAATTAGCTTCATCCTTCGGAGTAGAATCCTTTACTCGTTTACTCCAATGCAAGCAGGGATATAATTTCCTACTTCGATGCATACAACTGTCTTCGAATGAGTGATTCCAGCAGCGGGGTATTGATTGAAATCAGAAGGAAGAGACGAAAATTGGACAGGTTTTGAAATAATAAAATCTGTAGGAACGATCCACCTCGTATAAAAGGAAGCAACTTCTCCTCATCACCGGAAAAGAACGATTCAACAACACCGAACTGGAAGGCTGTTACTCTTCCGCTCTCAAAAGAATAAACCTGAATCCAAATAAATGGGAAGTGCTTTTCCTCCACGATACCCTACATTCTGTGCCTCACTCTTCACCCATACAAACGGTTGTTTGCACTCCTCATGAGAGGATGTTCAGGCACAATCGTAAACCCTCAACACGGCTGGATTCATATTACTAAAGACTCCAGCAAAAATACATACAAACTAAATACTGTAGGACCAACCGTTCGCTCCCTCCTTGACTCAAGGATTGAACTGAAAAAGACCAGGAACACGAGTGTGAATCGCAAAGCTCCCTTTGTCGGCCAAATTTCAGTTCAAAGATCAGCTAATCAAATGCAATTTTTTTTTTTCGTTTTCACTGAATCGAGTTTCTTGTTTAGATTTTCAAGCTTCCTTAGTAACTGCATAAAGACACTAGAATCATCTTATCTCTATCACCAAGTCTTCACAACTGAATTACGTTATGAAGTCCCTTCAACTCTCGGATAATAATAAATACGAGTAGTTATAGGTAGACACTCACCGTACACGAGAAAGAATCTCGCGTCGTATAATTTCGGTAGGTAGATATTTTTACTATATAAGTACCTTAATACGCCGGCTCCTACGGCAAACTCTCCTCATAAACTTACGAATTGAGACTCCTGAAGCTCGTTTTTATTTCAAAGAGATCACCCTCCACCATCTTACCCTGTCAACCACGTCCTGCAGGAAGGGGAGATTGTTATGATTTGTAAAACAATCATAATAGGTACCAGCATATTGTTGTATTAAGTAATGCGTGACTTTCACTCTCGTTCAACCTTCCATTCGAGAAGTAAAAAAAAAAAAAAACCTAATTGCCTTTGAAATAGAAAAAAAGCTTATTATTATATACAATATGTGACTAGACCCCACGCAATCTCCTAGGTGTGCAATTCTAGAAGAAGTGGACGATTTGGAACATGCGTGCTGCTACATTACCTGATACCAGGTGTGTGAAGCCCGATTCAAGTCAGTGATATCATTCGGCCACGCCTTTCATGGTCAAGTTGAGAACTCGGTATCAACAAGATAAAGAGAAGTTATGGATGTGAGGTGTATGATATTATAAGTCGAATGCAGCGTTATCACATGAGAAGCGAATTTGAGGATTTGACAAAGATGAGGTTCAGTAATAAGTTATTATTTATCATTCTTCAACGAATTGAAGAAAGTCCTACGTATGCGAGCTATACTATATTGTAAAACCCACCAAAATCCAAAATCGAAAAGAATGCAATCGATGGTATACATGGAATATAATGTAAAATTTCAAGCCGATCGAATGGTTTGTGATTCCAGACTGTTCCGGTCGTAAAATGAGGTTGAAGTAACTCGACAAATACATCGAATACCCTCCTACACCATGGAAATACATTATTTCGCCAAAACGAACTCAGGTACTATATTATTCAAGGGTGTTAAGTATATCAAAAAATTAATAAATAAACAAATATTGATTGATTGATTATATTGAAAAGCTTTAGTCGTAATTACAACGAACGCAGCGATTGACAGTTAAGTCTGGTGTGATTATGTTCTACTAATAGTACCTATTTGTACCTATACTAAATGGACTTATTGGAATACTGACATTGACGGAATGGCGAACTAACGTAGATGTCCGCAGTTGACTTTGTGAAAATAGTGCTTCTCCATGGGATAGCGAAGAGGGACGAAGTAATAGGACGAGAGAGATTGCATGTCTAGAAATGCCATGAATCATCCGAGTAGGTACGTGAAGTAAATACAAGAAACACTTTCCGGTGGAATAATAGGAAATATCGATACGTGATATCCGAGTTAACGAGCCTTGGGATCAATCAGCGATCTCTTCCCTCGGACGACCCCGCTCTATTTCCTATTGGCTGATTACTATTCTCCACGCTAGCGTCTGACCAGTAGGATAGAGATCGTAAAAAGTGGGAGCCAAGTACAAGTAGGTTCCTAATAGATTTTACTCTTGTTGAACTTTTTTTTTCTTTATTTAGACACTTATGATAGATGTATCTTACGGCACAATTTTATTTACGAATGGGGAGAACAGTGGTTAGTATGAATCCTATCTTTTCGAATTCTAAAACTCCGTTTTGGGGCACAGTTTTCCAGCACGGTCGTCGGAGCCATAACGAGGAGAAATAGTAACTAATAACATGTTTCTACTGCGTATAACCTACATTGCACTAAGTATTTTGTATTCTGTATGATGAAAATAAACTCACTCATTTACTAGCCAATTAACAGGTGCTAGTGCGGATAGCTTTACTTAGAAGCTTCACTGTTCACAATAGATCTCCCGGTCTCAGGGACCAACCCTCTCCGGAGAGAAAGCTTCCCTTCATTGGAACATACTTTACTTTCACGCCGATACAAATATTATTGAGCAGCTGTCACAGTGGTTCTCCATTCTTCACAATCATTACTACTTGTAACGACATCGGTGATACAAAAATTATGGGGGTTTTCTGTAAGCTAAACCACTGTTGATAACGAAGGATGTGTTTTCAACTTGGCGATCTATAACATCAGCCCTTGGTAAACGCCGCCATGTTCTACTCGCGAGGTGTCCACAGTTGACAAGCTTGCTTCCACCTCGGGAAGAAGATTGTCAAGATGAGGTTAGGTGACTGAATCAAGTTTTAGCGAATTTTCGAAGAAAATTAAACTATCGCAATGGCTTCAAAATTTTAGTTGTAATGCAAATTTTTGAAAATTGTCGTCATGTAAATCCGTTTCAGACCATCTAAAACGATTCCTGAAATTTAAC